>PVLC010013594.1:0-41318 GCA_004027655.1 Graphiurus murinus | reverse complement strand
AATTCCAGTAGTTTCCAGGAATAGGTTCAGTGCTAAAACATGTGGACTTTGATCCTCCTAGCTTGCTCTTTCTTGCAAGTTTTTCCAGGTTCAATCAAGACTGCGTCCTTTTATATAATTGAGATTGCAGAGGGGTACTATAGCACATCTGTAATCCCAGTATTTGGGAGGCTGAGACAGGAGAATTTCAGGAAGCCAGATAATTGTAATTTAGTGAGAGCCTTTTTCAAAATAAATGATTTTAAAATGGGCTGGGTGTATAGCTCAAAGGTAGAATACTGCTGAGTTCCCCAATACCATCCCCCCACCATGTACACACAAGATTGAAAGTCTGCCTCTTGTTTAATTATTTCATTGTTGACCAATGAAATAGCAGTAGCTAAGAAGAAGCACATCTATTTGCAATACAGTTTCTTGCTCACTGTTCAGTGAATGTTAATATTAGACATTTAAAATAAAGCAGCTCCTATTGCAAAAGTGAGAAAAAAGTATTTAACAAAAGTAAGCCATTCTTTTTCCTTGTTAACATACAGACACCATTATCAAAGAATTGTCACTAAAATGAGTTCACTGTCTTGAATATTCTCAGTGAAGAAAGAACATTTTAAATTCGTGTATGGTATACTTAGAACAGAATTACACAGATAATGCTAAGGAATCTATTTTCATTCAGTTTATCATCCACATTTAAAATGAAGCTAAGAGGTGCTCAGGACTCGCCTGAAAGGGCAAGCTGGTGATCAATTCCCCATTGAGCATGTGTATAAAAGTGGGGAACCAAATAGCAATTCATTAGTTTTATTGTTTTAACCAGCATATGAGACAATGGGGTGGCGTCAGGTAAGTACAAAACAGTCCCAGCTCTGCAAGGTGAGCTGCTGTGTGGTAAGATGACTGTCTTCTAGGGCGCACCTCCAGATTGGTATACCTGTGGTATTGGTAAATGATCATTTTTGCTTTCTTTTTAACTTTTTCATCCATTTCTGTATCCAGATTCTTTTGCTGCATAATGGGAGGGGGACAGGTACATGATTATCAGCAATATATCAATGATGCTTTCTTATGAACACCGGAAACAGGAAATTAAATGAACACAGTTACCTCTAGTATGGCAAAAAGCCTCAAATAATCTGTAGCAGACAGGTTTGACAAAACATGATGAGATATTTATGTATCTCCGTTGTATGTTAGAATTAATATGCTGACTATATCGTGATTATTTTGAAAGTTCTGCATCTGTCTTAGTCAATTCAGTCTGTTAAAACAAGATAACATAGACTGGGAGGCTCCTGCAGAATAGAAATTTATTTTCTAAAGTTTTGGAGACTGAGGAGTCCAAGGTTAAAAGACTGACAGCTGATGTGGTATGTGGTGAAGTCCCATCTCCTCATGGCAACTGCCCTCTTTTTACAGTTTTGCATGGAGGACAAGACAAGGGGTCTATGTGGGGTCTCTTTTATAAGTCCACTAACTCCATTCAAAGGGTTCTGCCCTCATGACCTAATCACCCCCCAAAGGCCCTACTTACGATTACCTTCACATTGAGGTTAGGATTTCAACATATGAATTTGGGGAAGATGTTAATAGTCAATTTGTTGAAAGGTCCAATCTAGACTCTTTAGGAAAGTACTGGAAGTAACTGAAAACTACTCCTGTAGTGCGTGTGACATTCATTTTTTCAGATATTTCTTCATCAACAAGCTTTTCTAATTCACCCCATAAGTACCATACCCATGGAATACAAACATGATGATATTCTGTTCTTTATAGAAGAGTTCACAACAGTAGGGTTAGCTAACAAAATAAATGGCCTCTACCTTCAAGAGATTTACAATAGAGCAGGTAAAAAAAAATTATGAAAGAGAATAGCTAATTGCTAAACTGGAGGGATGATGAAAATGTTAATAATTTTTTCCTTAACCTTTCAGGGCTCAAAAATATCAGTAAGAATAAAGAAACAGAAGGATAATTACCCAGTAGAAAATTACACATGGGCATTTAAAAATAAGAATATTTTCATCAAATTTCAGGTAACTCTTAAGTTCATTGATGACTCTAAAATTAAGAGCTCAATCATTAGATATTTATATAAGAGGCTTACTGTGAAATGTTTTCTTCAAGGTAGGTCACATAAATGAGTTAGGCCTTGAATAAGAGGAAGAAGAGAGAATATAAAGTATGCTACTTTTTATCATTGGTGATATTCTAGAGAAGTATTAAATTTCTAAAGCAAGAAGATAATTCTATGGGGGTGGAGGTTTACAAGCAGGGAGTCTGTCTGGTTCAACTTACTTAAATTAAAACAGAGGATTGAGGGAATAGCTTGGTATATGGTAACTTCACTAGTCTAGACAGGTATTCTTGCCTGGAAATACTGAGATAAAAAGTTAGATGGATAGTGAGATATGAATTTGGGAGTCTCTGTCAGCCATTGAACAGAAACTCATTCAAAAATTTAAAAACTCAAACATTGTAAGAAATATTCGAGCTCACTGAGTCCAACCTCTAGGCATCACGATACCTCTTGCAAGTAGCCATCACTTTCTCCCTGAATATAACAGTGGGGGAATCACAATGAAATATGCAAGTTATTCCAGTCTTCAATGGTTCTAAATGATAAGAATTACTTCTTCCCATCAAGATTTTGTTCCCTGGAAACCAAAATTAAAGCTAATCCTTCAAGTGCTTGAAAATAACTATCATATCCCCTTAAGTCTTCTTTAAGAATAAACATCTTAGGTTGTGGATGTAGCTCAGTTGTAGAACATTTGCCTAGTGTGCTCAAGGCCCTCACTTCAGTTCCCAGCATCACACACACATATACACACACACACACACACACAATATCTTCAAATATATATATATATATATATATATATATATATATATACCACTAAACATATTTAAACATTATATATATCACTAAACATCTTTAGACTATATGTATATATAATGTGTGTATGTATGTATGTATGTATGTATATGGTACTGGGGGTTAAGCCCAGGATCTTTCTACCTCCAAGCTATACCCCCAGCCTCATTTTATTTTTTATTCTGAAACAGGGTCTCAATAGATTGCTGAGAGTTTTGCTAAGTTGCTGAATCTGTCCTTGAACCTGCCATCTTCTTGTCTTGGCCTGCTAAGGACTGGGATTACAGGTGTGAGCTAGCACAGCTGGTAGACTTAAGTCTTCCTAATAAATATTATTTTTTAGGAAGATTAGTATTGCAAAGTTCGTAGGCTGGATTAAAGCAGGGAGGAAAAGAGTTAAAATTATGTATAACAGTTGGAATGACATAGAATAATAATGGTTACAGAGAATTGGAAAGAAAAGTAAGAATGAAGTAAAGTTCTGGAGGAAAGAATAAAGTACTAGGTGACAACTACAGGCAATGAAGAAGAGATTCAATTCAAAGATATCTTAAAAGTTCTGGTCTGAGACACTGACTGGTAAATTGTTTTATGATAATAATCTATTTATGGGGAGAAGGTTCAGAGTTTTTACACTAACTGCAGTAGGCAGTGTCTCAGTGTAGTGACTGAGCTCTAGCAGAAGAATAAATGCAGAGGTTTGAGTTTTAGATTTATCACTTAATTTCATGTGGTCTCGGGAAAACTGCTTGGCTTCTTTGTATCTCAATTCCAACATCTGTAAAATGCAAGTACACAATGTATGCTATTGTTTGTTGACTGACAAGCTGCGCTAAGTAACAATAACCTTTTAATACTTGGGTTTAATTGGAAACAAATGAGTTCTAAGGTAAGAATTTCAAAACAAATTCTGTGGATGAGCGCTACCAGGTCTTGAGATCAGGTCCTCTAGTCAAGGATAGGGAGAAGTAGACACAGCAGATGGAAATGAGGTTAGAGAAGACAATTGACCAATCACATCCCCACAGTCAGAACCTCTGAAGGTCAGAGTGTGGAAATGCAGGTAACTTGCCATTTGTTTCAAGACAGTTTGCAGAAAAGGGGCAGGTTTGCAAGTGTGTTTCTCTAGTTCAGGAAAGCAGGGCTTATATTTTAGTACCTGTCACCCCCTGCACTGTTTTTCTTCACCTGACTCTGACTCATGGCTTAATCCTATACACACAGATTACCTTTTTCTCCAGGGTGAGGAGGTTAAGAAGGTCACCTGGTTAAGGATGGCAAACATGAGGAAAAGGACAAACATGCACAAATAAGTGTTTTATGATCGCTTGGACTTTAGCTGGAGATCTACTAATGGCAGGTAAAGATCAGCATATAGGTGTTAGTGGGCACTTTGAGACCGGTTGAGCTTCCTATGTCTTAATGCAGCAGGTTTTGACATCTACCAGGAATGTGCCTCTTTTTTGGTGTCTTCTCGTCCTGAAGGAATATATTCCTATCCTTAGAAATTACGAGATCATTTTTAAACAAAACTTAATATAGCACCATGCAAGTTACAACAGAGCAATGCATATGGTTTCAATCATGGCCAAGTCAATTACCTTTCAGAGTTTATTTCTTCTTTTGTAAGATGAGAATAATAATAGCACCTACTTCGCAAAGTTATTGTAAGGATCACGTGAGATATCACTGGCAAATGAATGTTAGTTGAACTAGGTAATCATTATCATCAACAATCTATTAAAACATAGTCTTTGAAAAATATATATGGCATATACTACAGTAGAGAATCTTATGTGTTGGGCTTATTATATTTTTTTCATGTGATTTTTATTTAGTGTTCTTAATTCTCACCTCAAAGTTTCTTAGAAACCAGGCAAGTGTCAGCAGAGTTTTTAGCTGCCCTAGGCTCCATATGCTTGACCAGATAAATCATCGCGCATATGTTTATTCACCTTGAGAAGCTGAGTTTGGCAAATCCGATTTCCTTGTTTATTCTCCCCTTGTGAGTGTTGCTGAGCATGTACAAATATCATTGTTTATCATTCCAAGTAGGTCTTGGGTTTAATTATGGATTATGAGAAATGAGCTGAATGTTTGAATTCTTTGGAGCCTGGAAAGCCTGATTTGTTCAGAATAGTTAAAATCATTTCATTATTTTGAAAGAGGGGGGGGGCTGGTTCCATTCACTTGTGACATATGAAAGATGAAGTGTGTCTGAAGTCAAGTGATAGCATACAGACCTGGCTCACTCCTACACACACACATGAGACTGGTTCAGTAGGACCTGGGTCAACATCCTCCAGAGGCACACAGGCACAGGGCTGCAGAGAAGATTGAGAAGACCCGTACAACCTCCCAAGAGAAGTCAGCAGGAAGCTTGCTCTTCAGGTCAGTTGAGGAACAAGAAGGTTGTGCAAGCTGATTAACAGCCATTTCTTTGCTTCTTTTTTTCGGTGTGCCTTAGAGGCTGTGCTTGTTAGGAGCATTCTTCCCTACAGGAGGATTAAGGCACAGCAGAAAATTTGCACTTTGCAGATAATTAAAAATAAATTGGCTTAAGTGAATTTCTGGCCTTTTTCCTGAATAGGGGAACTGAGGAAAACAAAGAAGACAGGAGAAATGTGGAAACATTTAAAGAAAATCAAATTTATGAGTTGATTATAGACATTCCAAATTTATGAAATAAGGAGTCTGGCATTCTACACTGGAAAAATGGTACTTCCAATTAAAGGAAGTGAAAATATAGTCATTCATTTAGTCAAGCTTTCAGGCAACAAATATTCCTTGAGTTCTTATCTGTACTAGGCACTGTGCCACAGATGATAAAATGATGAACAAGACATGGTCTTCACAAGGCCTCAAAAGGTTCACAGTCTAATGTGAGCGATAGAGATAAATGATTATAGCTTAAGGTGAAGGGGGCTACAACAAGAGAAAGCATAGAGAAGTGGGGTGCTGGAGAAGGGAGGAAGTCTGAGGAACAGTCCTAGAGTCTCTTCTAAGGAAGCAATAGAGGATTTAGGACTAGAGAGGTAAAGGACGTGTCCAGCTAAGAAGGAGAAAAAAAAGCTTGTGGATGCAGAGCAGAGTCTTTTCAACGGCTTAGGAATGTCTGGACCACTGAAATAAGGGGGATTGTAGTGTGATGTGATACATCAGAGGATGTAGTATGAGGATATGCAAGAGACATGGCCAAAGGAAGGAGCATCTTGGTGGTTTACAGTTTTCCTTATAAAAGTCTTTAGATAAACGCTTTTATAAGTTTTCATTTATGGTGCAAGTGGCTCTCAGAAGCTTCCTCCAAACCAGCTAAGCCAATCACAAAGCACACATTTGTGTTAGAATCAACAGGGAAGCCAGAGCTCAGAGTCCTCCTTTCTCTCCTAGTAACACGTGTTTTGGCAGCTCAGGATCAGTGTCTCTTCTCACGATTTTTATTCCCATGAATAATTATTGGTATTCTCAATATGCCACAATGATGTTTGAGGGAGGAAGCGGGAGCCTGGTGAGATGACGATGATCGATAATCCTCCATAGACATAAAGGATGGCCTTAATCAGATGCTGAAGCTGATGTTTCTGTGCCTGCTTTTGTCTTTAACTTCTTGGTATGTGCTCACATTGGCAGCTCAGAGCAGGGAGAATTACAACACTCACAATTATGGCACAGGTGTAGTTCTTTTTGTTTCACTGCCATGGACAGTATTGCTATATCTGAGAAATGCTTTAGAGTAGTTATGGAATATGCCAACTCCATAGTCACTGAGGACTTGGGGTTCATGGAAATGCTGTAGATTAGAAATGAATCCTTAGTTGACAAAACAGGGTCATTGTCAGATGGATATCTGTGCTATAGGCAAATAGAGATAATTGAGATACTTTGCTCTTTTGTTGGTAATCCCAGGGATATCTGATATTATGTTTTGCAACTGGACCCTGTTATTGGGAAGGTCATTAACTTGAGAATGAAATTCTGTGGCTTGGTAGGTAAGGAAGGACTAAAAAGGGTTAGTATTATTTTAAAAAATGTGATATTAGAGGTCCTCGGCCTGCAAAATTTCCAAAAATGTTTTTTTATATTTGTCTGCATTTTTTTAGATCTGCAGTATTGAAAATTCACTAACTTTGATGTATTTAGTATAAAAAATTATATAAAGAAATGGTTCATATACATATAGCTAAGTCTCATTATTTACACATTTCCTCTTTGTAAATTCATCTACTCACTCAAATTTATAACACTAAGATTCATATGTCGCTTTCTTGGGCATTTGTAGTCACTGGCACAGTAGTAAAAAATTTTAGTTGCCTGACATGCCCATACACACTGTGGAAATCAAACCCAGATACACTCTGTTGTTTGAACTCTTATAGTAGAAACAAGTGTCTTTTTCATGGTCTACTTAATATTAAGTATATTTTTCATTTTTTCTACCTTTTCTTGGTACTTTTGATGATAAATGGCTTCCAAGTGTAATGATGAAGTTCTGTCCAGAGGTCACAAGTACAAAAAGGCTATGATGGGACTTATATTGAAAGCTCATATGTTAGATAAACTTCAGGTATGAGTTATAGCTCTGTTGATTACGGGCTCAGTGTTCATGAGTTAAAAATTTTCAATAAAGTAAATTTAAATACAGTCACATATTAAATCCGGTTGTTGTTGTTAGTATATGCGTGTGTGTGTCTGTGCGTCTGTGTGTGGTGCTGAGAATTGAACCTAGGGAAATTCTACCTCCCAGCTGTATTCCCAGCCCCTTTTATCTTTTATTTTAAATAAGGTCTACCTAAGTCACTGTGTGCTGGCCTCCAACATGTGATTCTCCTGTCTCAGCTTCCCAAATACTGATATTATAGACATGTACCACTGTGCCCGACCCAAGTTTTATTTTGATTGAAGAAAATACCATGACCAGAAACACACAAAACTAATCTTATATTTTTTTCTTGGAGAAATTGTTCATTATTCTCTAACTCAGTGTTTGGGGTGACTTTACAGTAAATAACTACTTCAAATAATGTAAACTATGTATATGCATTTATGTATATATGTGCATATATATGTATATATACCTATGAATACAAAAACATTCATTTGGAAACATATACTACAAAAGTGAATAAGCAAAAATACAATACTAGCAGCTGGTGTATCTAGGTACAGGATATGGGATATCCATTGTATGGTGATTAGACATTATTTTTTCTTTAGATTATGGAGGAAAATTTATTTGAAGGATTTTGAGATGTATGTAGCCTTATTTTTGTGTGTGTGGTACTGGGTTTTGAACCCTATGGCATTCTACCTCTGAGTTATACTGCTAGCCCTACTTTCTTGTTTATTTTTAAATGAAATCTTGCTAAGTTACTGAGGCTGACCTCAAATTTGCAGTCCTCCTCTCTCAGCCTCCCAAATACTGGGATTATAGGTGTGCATCACCTTGTCCGCCTGTATGTAGTAAAGAATTCACAAAATTATTGAAATGTATGGCATGTGAGACCTTAGTGGGCAACTGTTTCAGCTTTTTTGTTTATTGGAAAGCTTAGTTCCAGACTCATTTCTGCATTTACATTCAAGCATAATATTGAATTGGCCAACCACATCTCTTGATTTGCATCAACATAAAGGGAGAGATTAAATTGTTTCTGGAAGCCCTACTGTTCTGTCATCTTACATGAGTCTCAAGTTAAAATGCAAAGGTAACTAAATATTTCTTTTTGATACTGGGGATTGAACTCAAGGACACTTAACCACTGATCTACATTCATAGCCCAGTCCTTTTAATTTTCATTTTATTATTTTACTTATCTTTTGGTAGTAGGGATTGAACCCAATGGTGTTCTACATCTGAGCTACATCCCCAACCCTTTTTTTTTGTGTGTGGTATTGTGGATTGAACTCAGGGGAATTCTACCTCCAAGCTACACCCCCAGCCCTATTTTTTATTCTTTATTTTGAAACAGGGTCTCACTAAGTTGTGGAGTGCCTCACTAGGTAGCTGAGGCTGGCCACGAACCCGGATCCTCCTGTCTTAGCCTCCCAAATGCTGGGATTACAAGCGTGCGCCACCACGTACGGCTCCCCAACCTTTTTATTTTGTATTTTGAAACAGGGTCTGGCTAAATTGCTGAGGCTGATGTTGAACCTGTGATCCTCCTGTCTCAGTCCTTCAAGTACTGAGATTACAGGTGTGTACCATACCTTGCTCCCAGCCCTTTATTTTTTTGAGAAAGGGTCTTGCTAAGTCACCAAGGATGGCTTTGAACTCTCAGTTCTCCTGCATCTGCCTCCTAAGCAGCTGGGATTGCAGGTGGAAAAATTGCACCAAGTATAATTTACATATTTAGCAGATAGATAGTCCTAGTCACCAATCTAATGACAAAATCACCCACCTGGTAGTTTCTATTTATTTCCATTTTTGTTTAGGTATAAAAGGACTTACATGACAAGATTCTTCATTAGGAAAATTTGTCATCTGTTCCCATAGGATTTCTTTGTATAAGGAAATAGTATCCTATTATGTAATAGAAAGAACATGGAGTTTCAAAGAAATAAAACCTGAATTCAAATTTTATTTTCTCCAATTTCTTACTTATGTGACTTTGGCTGAATTATGAATCTTCTCTGAGTCTCAGTTTCCTCATCTTTAAAAATGGTGATGACAATACTTCCTCTCCAATGACAGTATCTTCCATATCTTCTAGTGGGATTTTTGAAGTGCATACTTTTTATCAATAAAAATGGCTACTTTTGTTGAGCAATTCCTAGGTGTCAGGTCTGAAATTTAACCCTACTTGTTAGTTAATAAGTTAGTGTGTGTTATGGATGCTGAGAATACATACAACCCCTAAAACATAGAACAGAGGACTTATGGTACATAAAACATCAGTATGTGTGTCAGTCCTCTGTGTACCCTAAATTGGGATAGGACCCTCATGTGCACACTGGCAGATTTCACTGTTGCTCAAACATACCAAATTTGGGAAACAACATTTTATAAGAAACAATAAACCAGCATGCTCTTGTAGGAATACTTCTTCAAGAAATATTCCTTCATCCTTCAAAGTTGCTTTCTGCAAATTCAACTCTGAGAATGGCCCTGATAAAGGCCATTTAGGGATTTACATGCTTAGAACACATGACAATAAGTATAGGCATTAGGGCCATGGCAGATCAGCTCTTCTGATACTAACTTCCAAATACTTTAATTGGGGTATTTTTTTTACTGGTAACACATAAGATAGCTAAATCTTTATGTATATTTTATTCTATGTGGCTTCTTAAAATTTTGTTTTTTATTTTTTGGGCACTGGGGATTGAACCCAGGGACATTCTAACTCTGAGCTATACCCCCAGCCCTAGTTTTATTCTTTATTTTGAAACAGGGTCTTACTGAGTTGTAGAGGGCCTCACTAAGTAGCTGAGGCTGGCCGCAAACCCAAATCCTCCAGTTTCAGCCTCCCAAGTACTGGGATTACAAGCATGCACCACCATGGAGACTTTAGCAGGGTTGTTTCTAGTCAGTATTTCAAATTGGCTACATTTTGTTTGTGCAATGTATCTTCCAGTGCAAACCACTTTTACTTGAGCAGTTCTCCACATTCAAGACTTACATGGTCAATGGTCCTAACCTGATCTTTCACTGACCTTCTTTTAGGTTTCCCCTACACCATGATCTAGCTCATTTCTGCTTCCTTTTTTCCCCTAAAACAAAATGTATCTATTTTGTGGTCATTCTCTTACAGTTTTTCTCTCATAAGATAGTCACTGTGAAGAAAATCAACTTCAAAACATGTAGTTAATAGAAGAATGAGTCACCAGAGAAAATAACATTTTATTTTAAGAGAGGTGTTTTGGAGAAATGCTGCTTTAACAAAATAATAACCTAAATGGTGAGGAATTGGTATTTCAAGAATATACAACTCTTTATGCTTCCTATGTGCATAGCCAGCCCTGGGTTTAAGGGATACATTTAGTTTTGACTTTATATAAAGCTTTGATTTTGTGTTGTCTTAAAAGGAAAAAGAATACTTTTGAGGTATGTACTTAAATGTCATTTCCTTTTCATTCCCTGTTGCCCAAGGGTTTATGAGAAGTAGTTTTTGAACTTAGTGAAAGTTAAGAGTGGTCATGACTAACTCTATATAAGCTACAAAATATCAGGAGCCATTCCTTACTAATAAGAAGATCATTACAAAAACCATACTTTTTAGTGGAGGTGCTACCGAGGGAGTTGACTGAAATGTATTTGAAAGTGGAATGTGAAGCCCTATGTAGGCCACTAAGCAGCCATTCTGTGCCCTAACACTTTTATTAGCACCTGGATTTTGGGTCTGTAATATTTACCTAACCGTGCTTTCAAAAGCTGAGTGATTTAAAAAATGATTATGTTCATAAAAGTAGAAGACAACTGTAAACCATCATAAATGTCAGTTTTTATGTTGATATTTACATTCACCCCTTAGAGAAACTAAATTGTTCAGTAATGTGATTCTAATATTTGGGGGTAAATATTTGGTAACATTTACAGATCAATAAATTAGAAACATCCCATCTTAAATGACCAGAAATAGCTTAATCTCCCAATGTGAGGTAAACTTAAGTTTTCCGGTATTCAATGTTCCCTGCAGAATTCTTAATTGCAGTGATGCTACAGAAGAATTACATTTTGAGTACAACTGTGTTAGATTTTCAAGCATCTCAGAGGTTGTAAACTAGCCATTAAAATTCATTTCTGTTGGCAATTTTATCTGAAGAACCTTTGCCTGAAAAGCACACAACTAGTATTTGTGCGATTTCCATTTTAACATAATGACTTGAATTACTTAACAGTACTATAGCCTGTATGCTGTTAGCCTTTTCTGGTCCCTCTTTCATGAGTTCTCACTGTATTATCTGCTAAGAGTGAGATTATTTATATTAGGAAACTGTTTTTTCTCCTGTGATTTCTCTTTGCAAGGGCTCATGTGAGGAAGGCATGTTGCTTAACATGAAAGTTAGAATACATTTTCTATTATTCATAAGAAGAAACTATATAGGGAAACGCATAAGCTGTGGACACCTCTTGGAAGTATTTGATAGAAGTCTGGGACTATTTATCACCAGGTCCTTGAAAAACAATTGATCATGCAGTCAGCAGGAATCTGCTTAAAATAAGTCAGGTGGCTCTACTTAAGACATTCAACTGTCTTTTCTTACTAGTTTAACTTGGTTTTATTTTGTAAAGTGGGACATACCATCAATACCTTGAATGATAGTCATTTCCTTCTTCATTCCCCCTTGGAAAGTCTTCATCTTACTTGCAGAATCCATACCTGTGCAGTGACACCCCCTTCCTTTCCTGGGTACCTCAACATCTCTGTTGTATATTGAGTTAATATTCTCTTGGATCTTTTTTCTGATATTTAAACTTGAAGCATTTCATCTAAGCACTCCTTGACACTTAATTCCAATCCATTTGATTAGGTTGGACCCAGATAAATATTAATTAGATATTTGGCAAATAAACTATTATTATAAAAGATGAAAAAATGGGATGTGGTCTCTTTGTTCCTCAAAAAAATTATAAATTATAGTGTGGGAGATAAAAATTAAGAGCAATAAATTGTACTAACTTAAAATTATAAAAAAGCAATGAATTTGAGGGATTAAATCCAATTTATACATTATGAAACATATTTATGGACTATTTTATATATGGCTTTGACAATGAGGTAGAAATCATTTGGGAGAACAAGAGGTAAATGTGATTTTGATCAGAGGAGTGGCATGATGACACATTTAGGTTAATTGGGTTGTGGTACAAGAATAACTCTGAGAAAGGATGGATTAGAGTGTAAATGACTAGAAGATAGGAGAGTGATTAGTAAGTCATTGTAATAGTTTAAATGAGGTGTAGGTGATGTCCTGAACTTAATGTTGACAGTGGAGATGCCTAATGGAGAACAAATTTGAGAGATGCTGTGGAAGTAAAATTACTTAGAAGAATTGGACCAAAAAAATAAGTTTAACAGGATTCTAAGATTTTGAGCTTGTATGACTTGGGGTAAATGTTTGTAAGGTTAATAGAAATAGGGATGACAGGATGATGAATGACACAGGGAGACAGGCGGAGAAGAGCGATGGTGACATTGAATGTCTCTGTTTTAGGCATTTGGGATGTGTGAAACCTCCTGAGTTTAGTAAGACAGGAAGTTGTAATCGAGGCACGTATGCATAACAAACGGCCTGATATTGGTCTGATAAACAAAGAATACTGTAATTTGCCAGTTCTATGATCGAGTGTAAGCCTGTTGGCTGACCTCCTCTCGTTTTCATTTAAGAAAGAATTGACTTTAGTAACAACTATTTTAATAGATTGATGCCAACCTTTAGCAGGTATTAAGTGCTTTGGAACTTGTTGGGAGATTTCTCATGGGCCAAGATAATTGGCCTTGGATACTCTATGTACTTTGGATCCAACCTTATTGTCTCACCATGGTCTCCACCAAAACGTGAAAGATATTTGCTATCATTGTGATCATCAAAGCTTCCAGAGTTGATGCTCATAGACACCTACAAGGCCTTTGTATTATAAATCATTGAGTAAACCTAATGAAAAGGAGGTCTCCATAAGACACATGGTGTCTCTGGGCATGGTGGTGTACACTTGTAATCCCAATACTTGGGAGGATCACAGATTAGAGGATAGCCTTAGCAAGTACTGAGACACTTGCTCATCAACCTAGTGAGACCCTGTTTCAAAATAGAAATAAAAATAGGGCTGGGTTTATCTTGGAGATAGAATGCCCCTGGCTTCAATATCCACTTCCATACACAAAAGAGATGCATTATGTCTGCTTTCTAAAAGCCTATGCTCATAAAAGGAACAGTTAACTCCCATACATTTGTACCTATTTTTCACCTTTTGATAAAATATAAAACACTCTTATAATTTTAATGGAGAAAAGTAGGTGAAATCTTCCTTCACCTATGGGAAGTTCCTTTGTGTAGAAGTTGAGACTATAATTCTTTTTTTAAGCACCTACATCATCATCCATCAACATTTACCTTATCATAGTAATGTTACCAATGTTTAGTCAAAGCTGACTTCAAAGCAGAGACAGAAAATGGTAAAAATATTTCTCAGGTGATGTTTCTGCATCTGGTAACATAATTACAACTTTCGGCTTGGAATATTTTCTTATATAATAAGAAGTATATATGTTTGGTATTTATAACTGGGAACATTTCCCTGTTGTCTTTTAGTTAATTTTTGTTTCTCATTAACTTTCATAAATATTCCCATCAGAAGCACCCTTTTATTTAGGAACAATGATTTCTTAGTCAAGGAATTAAATAACACTTTAATATGTTGTTATTTTCCTGTATGACACTTGCTGGGAGAAATGCAGCAAAAGGCAGTGTGGCATTCTGGGAAAAGAATTTTGGATTTACACACACCTAGCTTTCTATTCTGTCTCTGTGATTTGTTAACTTTGTAACCTAAAGCAAATTGTTTTCCAGATATTTATTTATTTATTTATTCATTTTTGTGGTACTGGGGATTGAACCCAGGGGCATTCTTTCTCTGAGTTGCACCAAGCCCTTTTTATTTCATTTCATTTCATTCACTGTTTTGTTTTGTTTCAGGGTCTCTGTAAATTGCTGAGTCTCACTATACTGCTGAGGCTTCTCAAACCCGTGATCCTGTCTTAGTCTACCAAGTACTGAGATTTCAGGCTTGTGTCACCATGCCCAGTTCATGCTTTCTTGATTTAGCTTTTTTCCCACTGGTATGATAGAATAATATCTGCATATCCCAGTGATGATTTTGAGAGGATCAAATGGGAAAAATGGTACATTTGCTTTATAGTCTTTAAGCACATGGATTCTAGAGTTATACTCTATGATTCCAAATCCTATTTATACTCTGGTCAAGATATCTTACTTCCCTATCATCCTTTCTTGGTCTATAAAATTAGGATTATGCTAGCACCTACATTTTCAGCTTCTTGTAAAGAAAAATGAGTAATTCTGTGAAAAACACAGTGCTTAAAAATAATAATTATACAAAAATGTCAGCTATTTTCATTATTACAGAGTAGGTATTCAATAAATAGAAGCATTTCCCCTTTATGTAGGCCCTTAAATAACCCTTTTTGATTTCTTCTCCATATTTTAAACAAATCAACCCTAGGAATGTTGGAGAAAACAGTCCCTTACATTTGTGTTGCTCATCTAAAAATAAAGAGTCATTTGTTGATCTAGCCATTGCCTTCCTTTAAACACAAGACTTGGAAACTAGAAGGTTGAAGAGTTGTTCTTTTACAAGTTACAAATGTGTATAATCTTCTAGTTTTTGAAATTGTAAGATACCTTGCCTAGCTCAAATGTATTTGTCCCAGCTTCAAATACATTTTGAAAAGCCTTCTGGGTGTTATCTTTCTTCTTAATTATCTCTCGCCCTATTTCTCCTTTTCTTATGAGAAAATTCCCTAGCTTCCCTAAGGCACTGATTTCTCTTATGACAATTTGAAACTTTGGGTTTATGAAACTTTTCTTTGGATAAAAGGAAAACACTTTGCTAATGTAGAAGAATTTAAAGTCAAATAAATAAATCGCCAGCTCTTCAGTTTCCCAAGTTCTTCCTAAACAAGGTAAAACAAGGTATGATACACATGTTAGGAAGTAACAAAATAGTCCACGATTTTCAAGAAGTCAAAGCATTGAAAACTGATCAGAGCCTCCATCAAAGCTTAGGATGAGCTGTTTAACATTTATATTTTGCTCAATCTCTCACTGTATAGTTCCTCAGTGCTTAATGTAGGTAGATTGTTATCCTAACAATGATACACATAGTAACTCTAATAATTATTATAGGTGGAATTGTGTCCCCTCTACCCAAATTCATATGCTAGAGCCCTAATCTCTATACATCAAAGTATGCTTTAAGGAGATGATTAAAATAAATTGTCAGTTAAGGAAGGCACTAACCCAAACTGACTACTATGCTTGTAAGAGGAAATTTGGACACACAGAGAGAAAATAGTGATGCATGCATATATATATATAAAAAAAAGACAATGTGAGGAAAAGAAAAAAGCCAAAGAGATTCTCAGAAGAAACCAGCCCCCAACAATTGATCTTGGACTTCTGGCCTTCAGAACAGAAAGAAAAGAAACTTTCTGCCTTGGAAGCCACCCTATGTGTGATATTTTGCTATGGGTTTCCTATAAAACTAATATGGTTACATTTTAACTTGTCTTACATTTATACTTTTATAAATTTCAGGTTATTTTCATATATTTAGTATAGCATAATTGCTAGGAATATCTACTCTTGAGTTAGACCCTTGGACCCTAATCTATCACTTCTGTGGCCATAGACAAATTTCCTTTCTGTGCCTTCCTTTTTCCACTTGTAAAATGGAAGTGACTATAATATTATTTACCTTGGAAGTTGCTGGTGACATATGCCTGTAATCCCCGCCCTTGAAAGGCTGAGACAGGAGGATCACAGGTTATTGAAGCTAGCCTCAGCAACTTAGTGAGGCTCTTAGCAACTTAGCTGAACCGTATCTCTCCAAATAAAAACTAAAATAGGGCAGGGGGTTGTAGCTTGAAGATAGAATGTCCTGGATTCAATACCTGACACCACAACAAATAAAAAAATAAAAAAAAACTAGTTTTTGCATGTTAAATACTAAACAATAGTCCTTAGGTTAATAAAATTAAATACTCCATGTCATTTTATTCACTTTAAAGCCTGTGAGCTTGGGGAAGAGAAGGAAAGGGATGTAATATTTAATAAGTCTTCATTGTGTAGTAGATGATGTGATGGCAAATTCATTCACACTTGAACTTAGGATATTACATTTACATATTGCTAAGAAGTGGTAGGCTTGGGACACTCTCCCATCTTGAATCTAAGTTTATTGTTCTTTCTTCTATTTATTATTGCTCTTTTCTACAAAGCACAATGGTGATGTCCAAATAAAATGAAAAGGATGATTATGAAGATGGGCTTTATGTCAAAGTTCAATCAGAGGAACAAAACCATTAGCGTGCATGCACGTATACACATACACACCTTTCTTTCTTTCTTTCTTTCTTTCTTTCTTTCTTTCTTTCTTTCTTTCTTTCTTTCTTTCGACAATACACTGGCATATGTGGTTTATTTGGGGAAGGATCATGAGTAAGAGAAACACTGTGATCAAAGCCTGGAGCTTGCTAGTCTCTCTCTCATAGGGTTATCTCTCTCTCTCTCTCTCTCTCTCTCTCTCTCTCTCTCTCTCTCTCTCTCTCTCTCTCTCTCTCTCTCTCTCGTTGAACCCAGGTACATTCTGTCTCTGAGCTATATCCCCTTTTTATTTTGAGATAGAGTTTTACTAGGTTGCTGAGAGTCTTCTTAAGTTGCTAGGCTGGTCTTGCACCTGTGCTCATTCTATTTTAACCTCAAAAGTACTAGGATTATAGATGCGTGCCACCACACTTATCTTAAATTCTCTTTCAAAGAACTTTTAATAGATTAAGTCAGGCCCACCCAGGGTAATCTATTAAATTGAAAATCAACTGATTAAGGACTTTAATTACATCTGTAGACCACCTCTATATCCACTCCTAAAGTTTGATTAAATAATTGGGTTAAGGTAGCTGTTTGTTATAAGTGTTTGCTACTTCCTCTCTATCCTATTGATCAAAAGAAAAAGAGAATTATTTGTAGCTCACTCTATTTGGAGATATACCAGAAAGGAGATTCTAGGGTTAGCTTTCTTGATTTGACACACCACAAAGCTATTGTAGGTACTAAGAAAAAAAGGTTAACTGAACTACATTTCACTTTAAAATGAACTTCTTCTTATTTAACTCTCATAACAACCCTTGAAGTAATATTTCCATCTTATAAATATAAAAACAGGCCAAAGTCACAAAGCAAGTCAGTGTGAGAGCTAAGCTGAAATTCAGAGCTGGCTCTACAGCCTTATGGAATAACAGTAGGAAGTAACTGCAAGATGCCTGCTTAAATTCTGAAGGAACTAGAAAAATGAAGAAATCGATGTTGTTTGGGGTATATCAGCTGAGCTGCATTTCAATCAAATAAGAAACATGACTTGATAGAAGAGAATCTGCAACTTTTCGTCCCCTCGCCGAGATCTACTGGTAGTATCTTAAGATTTTCTTCTGGAAATAGCTGTGAATTAATAGGAAATTAGGAATTACTGTTTGTAAGATGCCAGGGGCCTCGTCAGGGGCCAGTTGTGGCTACAGGTGGTGAGGTCCCCAGGATTAAAAAAAACATTTGGAGTCACCATCTGGAAGAGAGCAAACAGCAACTTCATTTCCAGACCTGTCCCTTATATAGGGTTCTGAGGAAAATGGCGCATGCCCTCATCACTGTGGATGTGTGTATGCATAGTATGTCCTTGATGTGGATATGCACATGCATGTTACACTTTGCTTAGGGATTACACATAAATATATAGTGTACATGCATGAGGTGTGCTTGCTTTTATAGTGTGCATGAGCCAGATGTTCCCACGTCCACAATTTTGCAGTATGCATGCACATCTGTGGATGTGTGGGATCATACCATCACTACCAGACTGTACATCCTCTGGGCTCCCACACTCTACCTCCTAAAGTGCAGTAGTGTATTATTTGACCCAGTGAGCACTAAATTGCACCCAAAGATCACAACAGCAATAAAGGACACAACAGGTGATTATTATTCCTTCAGCCACACAAGCAAGGATAGTCAAAACCCATCTCTGGTAGGACCCCAGTGAGTTCCTCCAGGTTGTAAGAGGATACTCCTGTAAGGTCTGAATAGCCTATACCTCCACATCCATTTATTCTAATGCTTGCTGTACCTTCTGCTGGTGGTATGGAATATATATATATCATCATCATTTTACATTTCACATGAAGAAGGGCACATATTCTACCCTGTGCAGCACTGAGCATATCTAATGCCTCTATTCTGCATAATCTTTTGCATCTGGGTGATTTCACTCATTAAAATGGAAAAAGCCTGTCAGGACATATTTAAAGTGCTACAACATGTTAGATTAAGACTTACACCTGCGGCTCTATATCTATAGTTCCACTCCCTGGAATAAACAAAACTAACATAGTTATTGGGGAAACCAACCAACAGTTTTATTGATCACAAATTGGTTTGGCTATTCTATACACAAAAAATGCTATACTTACAAAGTTTACACATTCTCCCATTAATCAGCCCCACCCATTTTCTACAGCATATCCCAACAAGGAGGGGCATCATTATGCTTTTGGTGCAACAAGTCTTCTATTACCTGGCATTGCTTATTCCATTCTGGGATGCCGTGGTTCCAGGTTTGTTTTTTTATTTTATTTTTTTAATTGGTGCACTGTAATCATACATCTTTGTTAGGTACAAGCTGAAAAAAGCATACATGCAGGTTCCAAGTTTATAAGGTTGCCCAGTTGTATGCAGTAGCCAGGGCAATTCGCCATGGGATACCTTGGTCTGTCTCCACTAGTAGCTCAGTACAAATCCAGCAATGGGAAGTGTTGTGCAGTCTTGCACAGGTGTGTATCCAGGAGAGCAAGTTGTCCCTTGTTGTTAACCTGGAAAGTAGGATAGGGCAGAAGAAACCATTATAAGTAAGTCTTTCCCTTCTGGGAGGATACAAGTGACATGCTTGTTTTGTGAACATTCTTCACACCATAGTAGGGAATAGGCCAGAGTTTTATGACCTGTGTGCCATTTAAAATTGTGCCTTATGCCCCTGGGGAAAGTGTGAACTGTACCGGCCAGGCAGCTATGCAAGGTACAGTTGCAACTGGGCCTTCTGTCCTAGGCCTCATGGCTCCAGGCGTGTAACCCATGACTCCTGAGACATCTGCACATTCCAGAGCCACTCCCAAACATGTTGCTGCCTCAGGGCCAAGGGTTTAGGTGCAGGAAGTAAGAGGACATCTCCCTTCACCTCTGGTCACACCTGGGAGTCTTAGGAGCTTCCTGTCATCTTCAAAGTGTGCGGCATTCCTGCTCTTACTTTGTAAGTCTTCTGAGATTCCTGCCACCTTCAAAACACCAGGTATTCTTGCTTTTACCTTATCTAAGGAGGCCTGTCCAGTCCAGTGAGGTTTCTCATTTAAAAGCTGCTCTGCCGTGAGTATTTGTACCTGCCACCTCTTCCAATGGAGGTGGGGCAAGGCATTCAACTACTCCTTCAGGAGTCCCTTAAAGTGTTCAATTATTTGAGCTTCTTGGGGCTGGGCTTGTGCTAGTATCAGCAGCATCATTACCCAGTGTCTGTACAGGCCTATGCCCCAGAACATGTTGTATTATACCTCCTTCCCAGGGACCCCATTTATACAGGTTCTCCCACATTTATTTGCCCTACAATGAGAAGTGCCCAATCAACCAATCTTGTACTGCCCATTGGGACAGCCACAAGGTTAGCCCTTGTGGGTAGACTGCCTAGCTGTCTGTATAAACATGCAAGGGCCCAGTCTCCTTCATGAAAACTAACTAGACCACCCAGAGATTGACCTATTGACTGGACCACCCAGCACCTATCTGATACCAAAGGTTTCCACGGTGGGCTGTAAAGCCATAGCCCCCATGTAGATACCTGCCCGTGAAAGGAGCCATCACTATACCATACTTCCATGGGTATAGGGTCTCTCCTTTCCCCATAGGGACTTGGGAAATCTCACATTTCCAAGAGTTCTGAGGTGGTTGTCACTCAGAAATGCACTGGGCCCAGTAAAGCTTTCCCTTTCACATATGGACTTGAGGCATCTCCCACTTCTGGAGGTTCTGAGGGGGCTAATGGATAGAACTGTACTGGCACCAGAAAAGTATGTAACTGTTCAAAGGGCTACTAGAAAACTATGCTGGTTGCTCTAAGTATGTATCTATCCCACTTTGCTATAGTGAGCATTTGAGCTATACCTGTCCCAGGGGGTCTAAATCCAAGACCTCACCCAACCTTCCACTAAATATGCACCCCACTTTGCCATAGTGGGCATTCGGCTATTCCTATCTGGGAAGTCCAAGTTCAGGACCTTCAATAGGGTAGGTGGTCTGCACTATCACTGACCCAGTACCTGTAATGGGTTCATAAGCTAAGAGGGCAGCATTAGCTTTGCCCCTTTCTACAGCTATGACCAAAATCTAATCAAGGTATTCCTACTCAGACATGACTATAACAGTCTGACATTCTTGGCTGAGGATATGCTTGCATCTTTTTTTTAAAATTTATTTCTAATTGGTGCATTGTAATCATACGTCTTTGTTAGGTACAAGCTGGTAAAGGTAATGGCATACATGCACGCATTTCTCATTTGCTTGCATCTTATCTGTCACTGATTTGGATATCCTGTTTGGCCATTCCTGGTATATCATTGCTTCAGTATCATCTTTGTTTTACCTGATCAGACAACTAGCAAGAATTTGATAAAATACTCAGTTCCCGGGACCTTGTCCTCTGTGACAGCCCACCTCCATTTCTGGAGAGCAGCTCATAGACTCCATGCAGCTGTTTCTTACTCTGAAGATAATCAGAGGTTAGCATAACATCATCAATACGATGGTACAACCACACAGCCTCAGGTTTCTACCTAGAGGCTAAATCCTGTGCCATCCTACCATGACATGCCTCAGGCTTCCACCAAGAGGCTACAATGTAACGGAACTGTCCCAGTTCATGTGACAGGCAATCCATCAGTTCTGATATGTTGAGTTCCCTTGCAAGCAAGGGTGGTGTCACTTTATTTAGCTCCTGATAGGCCACTGTGCAGAGAACCAACAGGATTTTGCATAGGCCATATGGGATAGTTAAATGGGCTATAAGTCAGGGGGATTACACTTGCCTCTTCTAGTTGCAGTATCATTTTCCCAATTTTCTCATGCCCCCACCTGGTAATTGTACAGCTATACATTCACAATTCTTGTGGCTTGGGGAAGTTGTGAGCATGATGGAGATGTCCTTTCGTAACCATCTATATCACAGACACCCATAGCAGGAATTTTCCAATACTTGTTTAGACAGTCAAGCCCTGTAACATATCCACCTGCTGGCCACAACCACTGCAGTGGTCCACAGTGTGTGCCATTCATCAGCAGCATCCTGACTTGTCCCAGGCTAACACTGGGACCAGTGCAGTCCAGCAGAGCCCACCGTGATCCAACTTGCATGGCATGGGACTGCTGTGTTGGTTTCCCCCGAGCTCTGCTCCAATGAGCCAGCCTCCACACCTCTGCCATGTAGCCAAGGTGTTCTACTTGGCCCACGAAGCTGCTGATGAGTGCGCTGAACATACTGCTCCATCACTTTTAAAGCCTTGTGAACTTCTTCTGACTGGGAATGTACCTTGTCCCAAACCTCTGGCAGATTCCATGCAACTAGATACTCCACTACTGGGAACCAAAAGGAGGCCAAGGGCCACTTCTTCTCTACCCTGATTTGTTCCTCCTGGGACTGCTTCTCCACAATTACTGGGAACCACAGGGAAGCCAGGGCTCACATCTCCTCCTCTGTAGGTTGTTCCTCTTAGGGCTGCTCCTCCTGATGGGCACTGGAGGCACTCACCACATCCTACCGGTTATGACTGACAATTGTTGGAGGCCCTGTAGGCACCAACTTTGTTTGCAGGTAGTGAGATAACCAGGATGAAGAAACACATAGAAACACCACATGGAGGAAAACAAACAGCAACTTTATTTCCAGACCCATCCCTTTTATACGGTTCCAGGCAAAATGGCACATGTCTAGGTCAATGTGAATATACACATGGGTGGTATGTTCTTGGCATGGACGTGTGTGTGCCTGTTACGCTTTGCTTGGTCATTGTGCATGTGTGTTACACTTTCCCTACTCATTGTGCATAATTATATACAGGTGTCCATGGGCAAGATGCATGCACATCTGCAGTGCATTTGCAGGAGATGTCCTTGTATCCATGACTGCGTGGGGTGATGCCATTACTACCTAGGGCCCCATACAGAATAAAACATTTTAGCTTTATATATTGGATATCTCTTCAATGAACCAGAAATTGCCTTTTCATCATTCTGTAGTGGATCTTGTAATAATTGAGTACAAGTCATTTATGAAATAAAATTAGAATATTCATATGTAAATATTTGTAATGACTGAAACACCTTTAAATTGGTAGATAGGTTTGCTACTATTATAATAAATTTTTTGTAGTATTAGGACTTAAACTGCAGTGGGGAGACACTGAGCTACAACTCCAGTCATATATATATATATATTTTTTAAATATATATAAATATGTATATATATTTAAATTTTGAAACAGGGTTTCTCTAAATTACTGCATTCTGGCCTCAAATGTGCAATATTTCTCTTTCAGCCTCCCAAGTACTAGAATTACATCCAGGTACCACCATGCCTGGGTTATAATAATTTTTACTATTTTGCATTTTACTATATACCAAAATATCTGTTTAATTTTGTATATCATACCTCACTTAATCCTTGTAGGAACTCCATGAAGTTTGCTGTGTTTTCTTGTACAGATGAAGAAATGAAGGTATAGGAAGAACAAGCAGCTTGTTCCAAGTTTGTGATCTTATGCCTAGATCAGTTCAAGTTCAACCTAGGTCTAACTCCAAAATGTAGATGCCCAGTCACCAAGCAAACAAAACTCCCACAGAAGTTTCAGTGATACTCAATTTATTAAAGTTATAAAATTATCTTACTCCTTTTAAAAACATTACAAGGACTTACAAAGACAATCTTCACAGAGTTTTATATTGATTTAAAGTCAACCAGTTCAAGTAAAGTATTAAATCTGAATGACCCTTAATCTTTTGAAATAGTGTTTCAAAGGTCTAAATACCATATCTTTGTGGATTTTACTTTTACTGCTCTTTGGTGAGAATAGTTCAGTCCTGAAACCACAAAACCAGCCACACTGAAACTCTGCAGTAGCTTGTCATCCTGTTTTCTACTGATCCTTTATGATCAATTCTAATTCTATAAGAAACTCTTTAGACAATCTTTTGTTGACACCCAAATGGAAATTGAGGAAAATAAGATTTTTAATTGGAAGACATCTCACAGTTCAGTTATAATATAATTTGATTGAAATCGCAAATGCCAGTTACCTTGGTGGTAATGTGACATGTTTACCATCGTGACAGAACATAGGCCAGTGTGCAAACACAGCACATGTAAGGAGTTCTGTTTTTAGTTCTATAGACAAAAAAGTAACCATTTGTCAAATTTGGTATAATCTTCTGCTTTCATAATGGCTTCTTAAAATATATGAACATCCTAAGAAACAATGGCCTTCTTTGAGAAAATTAGGACCGTACAATTTGTATGTGCAAAGGAATTCCAGCATATCATTTCTCAGTGATAAGCCATAAAAATTATAATAAGCTATGGGAAATTCAGTCTAAATTTTAAAATGGGGTTCTAGTTAACAATAGAAGTTTAAAGGTTACACTAATTAATGAATGTGCTCGCATTATTTTAAGTGTATTCATTTAAGTGCAATCTTATATTATGAGGCATTTAAATCATTGTAGACACATACTCAAAAACCATATCTATTGTACTTCAGGGCTGAAGACTATATTTTTACATGGAGAGCGCAATTTATATCAGAACTGCCTGTTGCAGAGTTCATCAGGAGTCCTTTACATATTAATAGCTTGAATATATAGTTTTAAAACCCTAAATCCCTTGAGGAAAAGGCACAATTTGGTGGAGAAAAAGTCTAACTCTAAGAAATCATTAAAAAAGAAAGAAAAACTGAAGTTCAGTGAAATAGAGAAATAACCCTGAACTTAAGCAAGTTAGACCCAGCTTCTAGGCTTATATTTTCATGGAAATATAATTTGATTTTTTAAAAAATAACTTATATTTCCGTCCACACAAAGTAATGTGAATCAAAGATCTCTTTTATAGTGTGATTTTTTTTTCTTTTTAACAAAAAGACATGGACTGAAATACTGCATTACAACATAAGAAAGAATAAAAGAAGATAAGCACTCTATGTAATAACCTAGTTTTAATGAAATAGATACAAACTTTGGTGCAATTGCAAAGCACACAGGTGATCAGGATGCATGCTAGAGGAAAGAGGCTGCCACTGCATTCAGGCTCACACATTGCTTTTCTACAGAGAGAACACAAGCAAAGTGTTTATTAACTCCTCATAAAGCCTTTAATTGTGGTAAACAGATTTTGACAAGAGACACAGAGAGCAAGCCTCTTGAATGAGATGGTTTTGTTGTTAGCAGTGAGGCATGGAACAATGTCTGCGTGACTTCTGGGAGACAGGGCCAAGGAAGGAAAAGAATGAGGGAGGGAGGAAGAGAGTAAAATAAGGGCTCACACCTTCATTTAAATTGCAATTTGCCTCTTAAAATAGAATTCCAACCTAGTCCTCACATAAGTATCATGAGATTATCTGGGCTTCTGGCTTTAATTAATGGGTCTGGATATAGCTGAATTGAATGAAAGAAACTTCCTTTGTGAGCTGTTTATTACCAAAGCTGCATGGAACTGAGACCAGAGCAGTCAGAAAGGGTTGACCCAGCCAGAGATTCCTTGGGAAATCCATGCTGCCCAAATACACCTCTCAGCCTGATTATTCAAATGATAATGTGCAGGAAAAGGGGGAGAAAGGGGGTATCAATATGACCTCCTAGCCGATAATAAATGATCCAATGAATGAATAATATTCTCAATGGAACAGTGACACCATTTGTAAAGACCAAGAACAAAATAAGGTGGCCAGAAAATGTGTCTCCATTAGGGATATAATCCTGGAATATAGCTCCATGACAGCTTATTTGCTTCTTACCCTTTGTTTTCTTGCTTTATACTGAAAGAGGGAAGTAATGTAACCAGTAGCCCTGGCTCCCTGAATGCACACTTCCTCCTTTTTCTTCCACTTGCAAAATAAGTTCCATCACATTTTTGGCAGACGTAAAATATATTGAAGTTCTACTATTGGCAAGATAGACTGTTACTTGTGGTGACGTGTAAAGGTATTGACATCTCATTCAAGTTCTGGAAAAAGCATTGGGTATGAAGTCAGAAGCCTGGGATTTGAGTTACAGGTTCGATTACAGAAGAATAATTTTGAGTGAAATACTTAATTTCCCTGAGCCTCAATCTTTCTTATCTGTAAAATAGGGAAATAATAATTAACATTGTCATTATCACCATTGTCATATTTTCTTACGGAGTCTTAAGGGTCCTGGAAGCAAATAGATGTAGAGATTTTATGAACTTAAAAGGGACTATATGAGGTTGCTCACTGTCATTATTATTTTAAGATGACCTTTATCCCATAGAGGGTGCAACTCTCAAGTTGCCTCTCTCTCAATGTATTCCTTCTGTGAACAGATGGTAGTGAACTAGAAATGCAAAACCTAAACATTATTCTTTTTGGAAATTTCACCATCCTGCTACAAAATTAGCCCCCTCACGTGGGAGGGTTGTATGCTGTTTATGATTATTACCAGTTGGTATTGCTTTGGTATACACAGAGGAAATGTGACGGTAAAAAAGAACCCTCCTATTGGCAGCCAGATCTCAACTCCTAAGTTCAGTCTAATCTAAAGTACAGTATTAGAGTTATGGCTTCCTCCAATAATAGCCCCATAGTGACTATGGAAAGAAAAGGTTTTTGCTGCATAATATAGACCATATGAGTTTTATGTTGTCTGTATTAAGTGCTTATTTTTTTTTCCTCAGTAGTCCATAAGCTAGTAAAAACAAAAACAATCTTTTGAAATACTGAACAATCTGCCTAACCAAGGTTTTATTTCCTGGCATAGGAAATCCTTGAAGATTAATTGCCAAGCTGATAAGCATCTGTTCTGGCAGTTACTTTGGTGCTTTAACAAAAACAGGTCATTTTATGATCCACATGATACCTAAGGACTTGAATTTTGGAAGCAGACTGATCTGTGTTCAAAACCAACCCAATTACTTCATATGTATGTGACTATGTTCAGCTTAACTTACTAAATTGTATTGTCCTCTAAGCTTGTTGAGAGGATAAAATGTGGCAATGGGTAAAGTGGCATCTGGAAATCAATCATCAGTACTGAATTGTGTATTAGTTATCTACTGGTGTATGACAAATTAACTCAAAATTTCTGGCTTACAACAGTAAGCTGTCATTATTGTGCAGTTTCCTGGGTCAGAAATTTGAGAGCAGCTTACTTGGGTGTTCTGGCTCAGGTCGCTAATGAGGCTGTAGTTGAGCTGCTGGTCAGGGCTGTGGGTCTGAGCACTGGAGTGAAGCTGGACAATCCACATCTGAGATTGCTACTCACATGGCTACTGGCACAGAGCCTCAGTGCCTTGCTGGCTGTTGGCAAGCAGCCTCAGTTCCTTGCCACATGGACCTCTCCATAGGGCTGCTTGACTGTCCTCATGGCATGGCATCTGGATTCTGCCAGAGCATGTGATCCAAATGACAGCAAGATTCTGGTAATAATATCTCTTCTGGCCAGGTTGTTGAAGACACTCTCCACCATTCCTGTGATGTCCTCTTGTTTATACAAGTCATCCTTCTGCAATACTGAGGAGAATGGCTACCCCAAAGCATGACTATAATGGGGCAGGGATCATTGAGCTATCACAAAATGATAAAGGGGAGAACCTATTTTGTAGGAGGTACTCAGAATGTCCCTAAAGCTAAATGTCCCTCACTGCTAACAGATGAATGGATAACAAAAATGTGGTATATATACACTGGAATTTTACCCAGCCATAAAGAACAACAAAATTATATCATTTGCAGGAAAATGGATGGCAATAGAGAATATTATGCTAAGTGAAATCAGTCAATTGCAGAAAGTCAAGAGTGAAATGTTTTCTCTCATATGTGGAGGCTAGAGAGAAAAAAGGAAACAAGACAAACTTTAGATAACCAAGGAGAATGACCGACGTGTAAAATAGAGGAAGGGGATAGGGAGAGGGATGAAGGGACAAAGGGAAAGAAAATAACTGATGAAAGAAAGAGTTAAAATTATGCTGTGCCCAAACATGGTATTATATATGGATAATGATGGGTAGTGGGATAGGACCTGAAGGGAATCACACCAAGACCTGAGTGCATGTCTGTTTGTATGATATTGAACCTCACTAAGATGTATAATTACAAGTCACCAATAAAAGTATAAAAAACCACACTGAAGGTAAGTCAGAGAGCTGATGTGTGTAATATGACAAAGAGGGACCCACAGAAAGATCTAGACAAGAAAAGATCTTCCTTTTGAGTACTGATGGAGTTGAAGCTTCATTATTCATATGTTCTGGATTTAGCATTTAATTAAAATCCCTTAGCTATCTTTGGGTAATGAAGATTATGTTCCAGATAATCAGATTTTTCTGGCCTGAAAGTAAATATGTCTTAAAATATTCAAAAGGAAAGATGATAACTTTGACAGACTCTTTGAACCTGGAAAGAAGAATATTATGACTTTTAAACAAATATCTTTGTCAGTTGAACAAATTCAATCATTATCTATTGGAGCTGAATTGAATGCGGTCAGGTCTAAGGTCAGTCCACAAGTCTGTGGTATCCAGAGGTGTTTTGAAGTATTTTCCTTATCAATTCTGCTTTCACTTCCCTTTGTTCTGGTTGTATAATGGTACTTTCTAATATTTTATTTTGAGTAGTGGTGGATGTGATGGAGTTTAGCAGGACAGCCAAGAGCCTCAAGCAGGCCTTCTGTGACAAGAATGGAAGTCAGATGGACTGTAAATGGTGTTTTTCTTTTGTTCATCAGAGCATTCGCTGAATATTTTTTACATTGAGTGTTCCAGGAAGCAACCTCAGCTTTGAGCCTGGAGTGGCATGTACATGCAGACTTCAACTCTCTCTACCATCTCAAGCTATGAGAACTTGAACAAATTACTATCCTTTTTGTACCTTAGCTTCTTCATCTGGACAATTGTCTACCATGGGCTAGAAACTACAGAAGGTCCTAGGGTAAAATCACAAATGAATAACTCACACACATACATGCATGCACACACAATTCATATAAGCAGTTAAAATCCCATGAGAGAGATTGGCATATTTATGAGTAACTCTCAACTAACATACATTCCACATCATTATAGCACCTTGTACAATCTGCAGTCTTCAAGTGAAGTAGACAGAAATCAGTTTCCAAAATGAGATAAGTGGGGTACGCACCATTAAAACAGGAAGAATTTGAACTTAGTCTTGAATGTGAACTGGTTCAAGCAGACAGAAGAAGAAGGATCTCTAGACAGAGGGAGCTGCAAGCAAATGGTGCAGGAGAAAAATACACAAACATCTGAGGTGAGGGAAATAAATCTGTGATCCTAGAAGATAGGTAAGAAGGCCCAGAAGTGAGTGGGAGGAAGAGACTGAAGCCTAAGCACTCCGGATATTAGTATATAGACATCAGAGCTATACACATATTTTGAAGGTACATTTCCTCCTTTTTTTGAATAATTTGTGTTAGTTCTAGAAATACTGAAAATATCACACACACACACACATACACACAATACTGAAATTGATAAGACCATCTAGTTGGGAAATGCTTGGAAGCCAATTTTGCACAAAACAAATTTGTGCTAACCTTTGGGATTTGGGTTTATCAGATTGGCTGCCATGAAGCTCAAAGGACTCATATGTTCAAGAATGGTGGGCTTTCTTGGAGTGGGAGAACCCAAGGGATAATATTCTGAAGTTGGTGGAAGGAGAAAAATGGAGACAGTATGTAAAATGGTTATGAACATAGACTATGAAGACAGGCCTCCTATTACATAGTAGCTATGCCATTTACTATCTAGAATTTTTTCTGTGGTGCCAGGAATTAAACCATTGAACCCAGGAGTGTCCTACATCTGAACTAGATCTCTAGCCCTATTTTATGTTTTATGTTGAAACAGGATCTTGCTAAGTTGCTGAGTCGGGCCTCAAACCTGTGATCCTCCTGTCTCAACCTCCCAAATACTGGGATTACAGGCATGTACCATCACATCTGGTTTATCTGAAAGAATTTAAACAGATTACTTATTCTCTTATTGAAGAGTCTTTGTCTACACCTTCTCGTTGCCTTGTTCTGAAGATTAAAGATATCATTTCTGAAAAGTGGTGTATTATGTGCATACAGTAAGTGCTCTCTAAGTGAAGAATGCAGCTATTGTTGATGTTGCTGCTAATGTTTTGTTGTTGTTTTTTATCAGTTCTGTTCAATATGGAGCAAGAGCTGATTCCAGCCACAATGACAGAATTGGTGGAGACTGATGTATTTGAGCTATAATCATGTAGGATATCATTTGTATTGGAAGCACCTCCACCTCACTTTTCTATAAATGAATAGCAGGAGATAATTTGGAGTCCCTACCAAGTCAATTCACTTTTGTGATATATGAAGACTTTTTATCTAATAAAAGATTATTTTCTCTGAGAGTATATTAGAGATAATTTTACAATGAGTAAGAAAGAAAGAGTTCAGCCACTCAGAATTATTGAATAAAAACTGGGGTTTATGGAGTGACAGATACTCTTTAAATTCTCCTCCTTATTTATCTTCCTCACAGCTTCTGAAAGAAGCACAGGAATGGACTGGTTATCTCATCTGTGCTTCTATAACATTCCCAGAAATAAAAGGTAGAATTTAGGAGAAGAGAGACTCAGAAGTTAGATCTTTCTACTCTTTAGTGTTCTTATATGTATAATGGGGATTTTTTGTAACCTTAACACACTAATACACACACACACACACACACACACACACACACACACACACACTTGCATGGCCCATTTTAATAGTTCCTAGAATACATGTTCTAGAAGATTTAGCTATTATTTTAAGTGATCATCACAATGTAGTGTAACTTTAAGATTGCCTCTTCATATCCACTAATATCTCATTTTGAAGCTATATTTTTAAAATGCATCAAATATAAAGATATATAAGAATAAGAACACTAAAGAAATTGTAAGAAAGTAAAACCTCAAGGCTCACTACATCACAGAACAGAGATGATCCACCATCCCCTAAAGAGGCTGAAGCACCCCTAGTCTTAGAAGTAGACACAAGAAAAGCATAGGCCGAGGGGGGTGAAGTCAAAACCTGAGAGCTAGTTAACCTTTTAGTTGCTCTGTCCATGTCACGAACAGCAGGGCAACCAGGCAAGAGACCATCAGAACCCAGTCTGAACTGGGCTAATCTCCTAGGCCTCTCACAAGAAAAAAAAAATGAATTTGCTGAAGGTTGGGAAAAAGGCTGGAAATAAAGTTGTTGAGAAGGGAAGAACAATGCTGAAATAGTTTCACCCACTTCACCGTTTCCCATCCAGCCTTTTCATAATGGCAGCAACAGATGTGTGATGCCTTGAGCTACTCACTTTATGAGCCAGGGAGGTATTTGAAAATTATTGTTGTAATAACAGCTCTATGTATTTTAGGTTACAGGAAGGCTGGGTCAAAGTAGCTCCTGAGAACTATAGAGTATGGGAATATTATATTTTCTGGGAAAGGTTCCGTTATTTAGTACCAACCCCATCATTAGGTCTAGGGTCATCACAAAACTGCATTTCAATTTTGACCTTTTAACACCAAGAGCAGTCATTTAAACAAGGTCAGAGTAGCCACCTGAACACTATTAAGCTGAATTTAGACTTGGTACTTCATTCTTACATTTCAGACAGGTAAAGGGAGGGCTGGTGTGATAGTATATGCCTGTAATTCCAGTACTTAGGATGCTGAGATGATAGACGGATCACAATTTGAGTTTAGCACCAGCAACATTGTAAGACCCTGTTTCAAAATAAAAATAAACAGAGCTGGGCATGTAGCTAGGGAGTTGAAAGCCTTTGGTTTAATTTCCAGAAAAAAAAAAAAAAAGATAAAGGAAGATATTCTCTACACTGTATCTGAAAATGCCCCTGCCAAACATGTTTCTACCTCTTTCTTCTTTCACTTGCCTTCCTAGACTGATTTTGCATTAGCCAATGAATTTTTATTTTTTCTTATATCATCCAAAAGAACAAATTTGGGGAATACAGAAAAAAAAAATTTTAAAGGTGATCACAATTTAGAAACAACTGGGCACTAATTAGCTTGCTTCTAGTTTTTTGCTATTCCAAGTTGTGAGGCTGAAATTGTTCTTGGAGGCAGCCTCTGTTGTGCATATGCAAGAGTTTTCTGGGTACAGGAAGAAGTGTTATAGAGCAGTGTTGATGGATCTTAGACTTTTCACAAGTTCAGCATTAGATAATGAATTCCACCATCACCAAAATCACTTATAGCTCCACTAGCAATTTAAGTGTTCTATTTTTACTAATCCTCACTTACACTTGGCTATTCAGCCTTATGTATGCTTTGACAATTAGGAAGATATTTAAAATATTTGTTTTTAAAATTATTAGTAGTGATTTTTCAAGTTTGATTTTTTAACTTGTGATTTGCCATCTTATATAGCCTTTGTGCATTTTAAGTTAAAAAAAAAAAAAAAACCCAAACTCATAGTTGCAGCCTCCAATTTTGAGCTCAAATGATTCCTACTTCAAAGTACCCATAACCTTATATAATCCCCTTTTCTACTGTTTTAGGGTTTTTATATGTGATTGGTAGAATATGAAAAAAGAGATGGTATGTGACTTTCAGCGTTGGATGTAAAACACAATATTTATGCCTATTGGTCTCATACAAGTCACCTTCTAGGAAAATCCAGTTACATTGTGAGGATACTCAAGTAGCCTAAAGAGAGGCCCATGTGTTAAGGAACTGAGATTCTTGTCAATAACCATGTGAACAAGCTATCTTTGAAGCAAATCTTTCAGCCTGAATTAAGGTTTCAAATAAAGGCAGCCCAGTGGTCTCTGAACTGAAACCTCATAAGAGGCCCTGAGCCAGAGGCACCCAATCCATCTGCTCCACAATTCCTGGCCAGCAGAAACTGTGGGATAGCAAATGCTTGTTGCTCAGGCTGCTAAGTTTTGAACTAATTAAGGAAGCAATAGAAAACTGATGCAATGTTGATTTATAAAGGGCATCTCATATATAAATGGTATATAGAAGTATTAAATATCTCTTATTAATCATATAAGCTGTAAAATTTCATCATTTTCTCATTTTCATTGCACTCATATACAAAATATATGTCATCTTTTAAACTAAATTGCCTCTGGGATTCTACTAGAGTTGATTTTGACACAATAAAACTATTTTATTTTTCTGTTTGCTTTTCTATAGTTTTCTTTTTATCAATCCTTATAATTACAAATTTTTGCAGAGAGAAGGCATGGTTGGAATGTTGGAGGAGCAAGAGATTTGGTGGATTCATAGTGGATGGAGGAGCAGAATAGTGGAACCAAAGTCGTGGAGGTGACTGGAGGAAATGTGGAGTCATTGGCGAGTTTCACTTAGGCAAAGTGATCTGAAAATAGCTACCAGTACTAGTCTCACCACTGCTTTGAGAAAAAATGGAGAATAGAAATACAATAGAAGTGTGTTATGCAGATACTTAAGAAAAAAAAAAAAAACTTACGTTATATTTCTGGATGTGTTACTGGAGTTTGAACCCAGGGGTATTCTTCTCCCTCCGAGCTACACCCCAAGTCCTGTTTTATTTTTTGTTTTGAAACAAGTTCTTGCTAGGTTGCTAAGAGTCTCAGTATGTTGCTGAGGCTGTCCTCAAACTTGTGATCCTCCTGTCTCAGCCTCCCAAGTATTAGGATTATAGGTATGCAATACCATGCCCCCTGACCTTGATATTTTTTGATTTTTTTCAAAATCTATAGTTTATCTTGGTTTCTTTCTGTAATCTAAATAAACATTTACTCTTTACCTACCTATGGATGTGTAATTTCCTGTTCTCTTTCTTAAAAAGAATATGCTTCAGATTACCCAAACCAACTTAGTTCAAAGGAATTTTGAAGCTCTGAGTTTGGCACCTTGAAAATAATAAAGGGTCACTAATGTTGGTGCTATTAAAGCCACATCAGAGACTGATTTCTCTAAACATAGCAATCTGTGAAGCAGATGCTTATGTCATAACTTACATGCTAGGAAAAATGGTTGCCACGTAAAGATGCAATGGACTACTTATGTAGCTGCAAGGTTCTCATTGCTCCAGGTGTCAAAGCAGCACAGAAACTACTCAGCTACTTGGCAACAACACTACAAGAAGGACTGCAATTCAGATGAAACTTTGGACTAACTTATCTTTCATGTCACTTCCAACAGTTCAGTGTCACCAGGATGTGCTTTATGACTGTATCTTCTTTCCTTGGTCTGGAGAAATCATCTCCCCTATCCAGGTTCTGGACCCCTGAGACCAGGGCTTGAAAAGGTTGTGAGAACTCATAAATCCTCACAGGGACCTTTGTCTGTAGGCATGGAAGGGCAATTTGGGGATGGATTGAAACTGTGTTATAAGAACACTGAAATGCCTGACTTGTGTTTTGTTTAAAATACTGTAAAGTACATACATCAATTCATTCTTGAACAGAAATAATATTCTGTGGCAGTAGTTTTTTTTTTCAGTGAAATACTCAGCTAACGACCTATGGAGGCATTATGCATATATTAATAAATCCCAAACCTCTGAGATGTACACAGAGAACCTGCCCCAAACCTGATCCTATGGTTTTCACACAACCATTTCATTCTTCTCTCCCCAGTACATGCCACCAAGAGAAACGTCACTTGCACAGTAATGAATTTCTGTTATCCCCCAGGCAGTTAGTTTGATTAGAAATTGAAGTTAAATATAGGTTTCAAGGTGAAAGGAAGAGGTATTTAACTTGGGAAAGATATTTGCTTTGAGTAGTCTGTAAGATAGCAAACATGCCATCGTTTCTTTTTGCAAAATGGGAGCTCCTCAGAAAAAGGTTGGGCACTGCTTTGTTTTTATAAATTTGGAGCATTTTTTCTTTTCTTTTGGAAATTGCTATGTTTCCTTTCTGATTAAAATACATTCTGCAAAGCTCCTATCTGGAATTTGACCTGCAAGAAAGTGTGGGTATATGGGTGTTTGCAGTCTTTCATACTAGAAACCTATGAGAAGCTAATAAACACGGAGGAAAGACGGAAATACCTTACTGCAAAAGTGAGATTTCTGGCAACATGGGATATTTTCCACATCCTTGGGTAGATATAGGGACTTTTCTTCCAAGCATGTATTTTGCACCTCATAAAAATAAAAATTCCTTTTTCACCATGTTCACTGAATCTCTGACTATATCCAGGCAAATCTAGAACATTTCATTGATTCATACCATCAGTGGTCAAATTTATCAAATAGCATCAAATGTTATGACTGATGATTTGGTAGGAATCTGACTGTGTATTTCCACTTAGTGGACAACACTGTGGTTTGTTACCAGCCTCAATTTCCCATATTTTTCATTTTTCCAATAAAACTTTGATTTACTTATCAAATTTACTAATGCATCTGGGGTCATAATCATTATTATTGACAATAGTGGAGGTCTAAATATATATTAGAACCTTTATTTCTCTCAGGAAGTTCATCCAGTGAGACAGACAGATATATGACTATTATATTCAACATGAGAAAAGTAAGTAAATGCTCGGTAGTGTGGAATCATACTTCAAACTAGTTGAGACACACATTGCAGGATGAAAGGAAATATGGTATGGACTTGGACCCATAAAATGTATGAGAAATGTAGTTTGACTTTTTCTGTATCCTAACATGTTTTTTGTTTTGTTTTGTTTTGGTACTGGGGATTGAACCCAGGGGCATTCTTCCTCTGAGATACACTACTAGCCTTTTTATTTTATTGTTGATTTTGAAAGAGAATCTCATTAAATTTCTAAGGTTCTAAGTTGATGAGGCCAGCCTTGGACCTACAATCCTCCTGTCTTGGTGTCCCAAGTACTGAGATTACAGATGTTTGCCACTTCTCTCAGCTACCTTTACAATAGTTGTAATGCCTCATTCTATTAGTAGGCAATAGAAAATTAATGCCAGTCAATCCGTGCATCACACTCTATCTAACATTTCTTCTAGATTTTATTTATATCCCAGGAAGTTTATTTTGTAGTAAAGTACTAGAAGATGGGGCACACTGATTCCTGTTGGCATGTAATCATGCATATATCATCTGAGACCCCTGCTACGTTCTGTCCAGTGCATGATCAGAGGTATATACAAAAGTTTCTGGGGGTATCAAGTGTTCCCAGCTACATGCCCTTTAGGTATAGCCACTACTAGTTTTGCCATATTCTGGTCACTCTTGGGGGCCTAGGTTTCCTTCTCCTGCACCACCGGAGTCTGCAAGTTTTAGTAAGGCCCATGTAGGTCTAAGTGTACCATGGAATAATTTCTGTTTAAGCCATGACTCCTTTCTGAAGATAAGGCCAAGCATGGCACATTCTACCTTCCAGAGTTCATCTGGAGCTTGTCCCTTCAAGATACACAAAACCACTCTTGTGCCTGTCCTTTAATCTCTACCTTCCCTTTCACTTCAATAGAATACCTTTGAGGGTAAAACCTGGTATAAGTTGACTTGTTCTTACATTTTTGCTCTGTTTGTTGTCTACCCTAAATACCCTTCATATTTCTTCAAGTGTCAAGCTTTTAATGCATAAAAATTAAAAATGAGTCAGGTGTGGTGGCACATGCTTGTAATCTCAGTACTTGGGAGCCTGAGACAGGAGAATAGCAGGTTCATGGCTATCCTCAGGTACTTAGTGAGACCCTCTGCAACTTAGTACACCCTGTTTCACAATAAAGAATAAAAATAGGAATGGGAGTATATATACCTCAGAGGTAGAATGCCCCTTGGTTCAATTCCCAGTACTCCAAAAAAGTAAATTAAAAGTGAGTTCCATCTTACTCTCCTTTCTCCTTTCCCTCTGTCTCTGTCTTTCTGCTTGGGACCTTCATATTCATTCTCTAAGTCCTTGAATACAGAAATCACAATCGCCAGAAGTGGGAGAAGGGCCAAATGGAAAAAGAAGAAAAATTTGGAAAAAGTATTTAATTATTATTGTATTTTAATCTTACCACAATATTTATTTTTAGTAGAATGTCATCTTAGACACACTACTTAGCAATAATTTCAGGAGATCAACTATCACAGCCTCTCACCAAATGCAAAGAGCATCTCTATATATGAGTGGTCAATTGTGGGAGTTTGTGGTGTTTTCTTGGCTGGTAAGTTTGTGTGTTGGGATTCTGGCTTCTCGTTCATGATGGTTTAATGAAGTCTTGAACATCGCTGTCTGATTAAAGTTGATGTAGATCTCACCATATAGTCCCTATGCTTAAAAATATTTCTTTTTCCTTGTTTTCTTTTCGGGACTTCATTATCTTATTTGGGAGAATATAACAAACTTGAAATTGGCCCCCTAATTTCCTCTTTTCCCCTCTAACACATTATAAACTATCCTTCCACATTAAGCTTTCTATTCTTACTCTGGCTTTCAATGCTTCCTGTGTGCCCCTCCATGTTCCTGTGCAGTCTAGGACTAACTAAGAAGGTCTAGGATGTTTAGGTACTATATGTTCTAAAGAAATTACTGGCCCTCCATGGCTCCTTGGTGATAACCTCTAGGCCCGAATACCCTGCCTTATAAGAGTGTCTTTGCATACTTGAGAGCCTTAGAGCATGCTAGATAGTCTATGTTAACAGTGTGATTTATGATGGCCACCTTGGGTCATACCGTATTAGTTGAGCTGAGCCTCTGGAGGGGCTGGAGACTGAATAACTAAGGTCAAGCAGGCAGACATTCCATGCCTACATAACTGACCACTAATATAAAACTCTGGATGTCAGGCCTGACTGAACCTTTCTGGCTGGTCACACTATATACCTGTTGTCACACATTGTTCTGGGAGAAGTAAGTATTGTTCTCAGCACTTTGCTGGGAGATAACAATAGGAGTTTTTATATAGTCTCTATTGGATTTTTCCCAACACAATTTTTTATTTGTTTTTTCAGTGGTATCAGGGATTGAACCTAGGTACATTCTACCTCTCAGCACCATACCCAGCCCAATTTCCCTTCTTTATTTTGAAACGGGGTCTCACTAAGTTGAAGAGGGCTCACTAAGTAGCTGAGGCTGGCCACAAACCTGTGATCTTTCTTTCTCAGCCTCCGAAGTACTGGGATTACAAGCATGTGCCAATACTCCCAGCTTTCCAATAGTTTTTAACTTTGCTGAATGTAATCTGTAAAATTTTGTTGTAATAACCTGAAATCAGGAGAATAACAACTTTTTATGAGTTCTGTGAGTCCTTCCAGCAAACTTTTAAACCCAAGAGTGGCTTGAACTTCACACTCACCTTTACATACCCAATTTTTCCGCAAATGTCATGGTTTACTTTTGACATATTTGTTCTGGGTTTTCCTATGCCCAAGTATTTGTTTATCCTGTTTTTTTTTTACCCATTTATTAATAAGTGAAGGCAAAATAATCACAAGATGGTCTATTTCAAGGTGTAGGCTGCTGTACATATTTAGATTTTTGAATTTTTATTGTGGTATATTCTTTCGTGGGCGTTTTGCTATACAGAGATCAGTTTAAATATTAATATGAGGCATCCTGGCCAACCTCCCAAATCTCTAGCAATTTGTCCAGAATTTTATGAGTCTCTCCCTGTTTTTCTTTTTGTACAGTTAATCACTTGAATCAATGTGAATTTTCTCCAAGTAACTTCCAGTTGTTTTGCCTTTCAGATTAGCAAACATGTTCTTATGACACCATAAGGAATTATTTGATGTTTATCTCAGATTCCTACACAAACCTGTTTATAAATGCTAGAAGCTTTGCATGGTGTAAGGAAGAAGGTTAAAGTCTCAGACCTGGAAACCTCCATGGCCATGCAAATCTGAAGTCTGTATGTGCTTTTCCCCTGGGCAACAAAATACATGCATGCATTGCTACATAGGTCCTTCCTGGTGAAGGGAATCTTAAGTAGTCCCAATACAACTATGAATAATTGAGGCTTGACAATTTTATGCTTTATTAAAATGTATGTTCATAGAAAAAAGTGTATAACTTTCTCCTATAGGAAATTGCAGTTGTTGCAAACAAGATCTAATAACATATCAAAAGCAAACAAGTAAACAATTTACATTGCTAAGGAGCAGAGCCTGGATACATGCAGGTTTATAGTGAAAATTCTTCAAGGTCTTACATAAGGAAACTGCATAAATGCAGTACCAAGAAACTGCATAAATGATGTGCCAAGAGTATTAAAGATAAAAGAGTGGTTAGTTGGCTTTTGTGGTTGATGTGTGTGGTAGAATAGGGGGTCCCTCCTGTGGGCACCTGCACTTTAGTTAGTGCTGTGTGCAATCTTTCATCGTTCTATGCAGTGTTTATCTAGAGTAGTCTCATGTTATGTGGCATTCAGAAGCAACCAAGTGGAAATGCTCCTGGTTCTAAATGACACCGAAAACCTGAATGTGTCTCTCAGAGGCCCAAATATGGAATTCAGAATGAGAAGTTTTTTAGTCTTCTCATCCCTGGAGGGATGTTTCTATGATACTCACTTTCCTTCTCCATTTGCTTTACTTAGGAAGTAGAATTTCTTAAAGAAATTCCACTCCTTCCAACATTCTTCCCTAAAGGCTTAAAATTTGTGTGGTCAGGAGACCCATATTTTTATTATCTTTTGAAAATTTGTAATTGACACACAATTGTATATATTTATGGAACATATCATATTTCAAGACACAGATAAAAATGTGTAATTATCAGATCAGGGCAAGAATACATTCATCATGACATTTATTATTTCTCTGTCCTAGAACATTCAAAATCCTTTCTGCTAATTATTTTGAAATATACCATTAAATGTTCCCAACTATAGTTATTTGGCTGTGCTATGGAACATTGGAAATTTTTCTTCCTCTCCAACTTCACTCCTCTTCCCATTAACCATCCTCTCTCCATCCTAGTTTTGAGAATTTATTCAACCATTTATAGCTGCAACCTTAGGTTGGTAGTTATAATATTGCATCTCATTGTTCTCATCTATAAATTGGGGCACAGTAACTGCTCTGTCTGCTTTACAGTGATATGATGAAGGTCAACAATAACAAGGGATATGAAATACTCTTAGAGGTTGAGCCACAAGTAAGTGTAAGCTTTGTCTTTTCTATTGTTTTATTCTTTTAAAAATAGTATCAAATGTTTTTACTCACCCTCAGTATTCATGGGTCATCATATGAGCATGTTAGCAGGGTGTGGTGGTGCATGCTTATAATTCCAGTACTTGTGAGGCCAAGACAGGGGAAGCAGGTTCGAGAACCGCTAAGGTAGTGAGACCCTATTTCAAAAAAAGAAAGAAATAAACAAACAAACAAATAAAAAGGCCTTGGGGTATAACTCAGGCAGAATGACCTGGGTTTTAATTTCCAGTACCATAAATATATATCCCCACACACACATACAAATAAGCATGTGTTAATATATTTGGGCCACATCTGCTCTTCCATTTAACTACTATTCTAGTGTTGCTTGCAGATAGGGGCCTGAGAAAGATGAAGAAGAATTCATAGAGAGATTTTGGTTCCCAGAATTTAACCTGGAACTCTGAACAGGTATTTCTCAAAGACTAGTTTTTTGCCGCTTTTTTTGTTTTGTTTTGTTTTTATATCCTTCTTCCAAGTAACACTTATTTTGACAGATGAAAGGGGGAATATAAAAATGAAAAGGCTTAGCATTTTCCTCAAGAAATTAATAGTATAGTTACAAAACAATTATGCAATTTTACAAGGCAAGAAGGTGTCATCATATAGGGACTGTAAACACCACTAGACCACTAGCGGGGACAGGGCGGGTTGGGGAAAGGAGTTGATGTGAGAAGCACAAAATGGGCCTTAGTAAAAGGGTTTGGGAAAAGACACTGGAAAGAGCTTATGGGAGAAAAATTGTAGTAATCATGGAATAAGGGTCACCTTGGGATATCTAATAGAACTGTGAGAGTTTGGCTTCCTTGGGAGGAGATCTCCTACTCTGTTGAAAACGTGAGGAAGTAAAGTAGTGAAAGAAGAGAACAAACGGAGTGCTTTCATTTGGTTGTGGAGAGGAAAGAGGCAAGGGATCTCAGGACACAGAGATCCATCCCTGGGTTGACAGAGGCCCAGAGTAGTAGGTTAGTCTCATTCTTGGAATCATCATCAATGTCAATCTTTGTTACCTAGTCTTTCCAAATAATTGTTTCCTGTTTTCTCTTTTATTTTTATTTGGTGAGTTTTAATTTTATGTCATTGGGGTATACAGTATCAGACACATACATATACATAGTTCTTGGTGTCCTCCTCCCCACTGAGTCTCTCTTCTTCCCCCTCCCTGAGCATATCTATGATATTATAATTGGTATTTTTGTATACATTTATAGCATTATTTCAAATATTACACTCTTTATGACTTCTTTCCCTAGTCTTCCTCTGTCATTCCCCTGGAGTCTCTGCTCATCTATCTGATGTTGC
>PVLC010013593.1:0-41321 GCA_004027655.1 Graphiurus murinus | reverse complement strand
TATAGGAGAGGGCGGGGTCCTTCCAGCCCCTCACTCTCAGTTTCCAAGATTTTCATAGGTTGAGTTCCAGGTGAGATTTTGCTCCTCCTCTTTCCAGGTGTGCGGGATTTGACGGTACCTCCCAGGTGGGCTGGGCTGTAGTTTCTCTTGGGCCGAACCAAAATTCTTCCAAGGGGTGGACAACACTCTTCGGATTTTTAAAAAGGCTAAAAACTATATTTCTATGAATTTTCCCGATACCTCTTTTCTACCTAACATTCACACTTCTAAGCTACCTCATCAAGAATGCGTCCAAGAGACACTTGAAAGAAAAAATTGAAATGATGGCACTTTGTTATGAGTCAGCACAAGAGCAAGGGAGTTGGAGACAGAAAAATGGTACCAAGCTTTCTGTCTTGGGACCTGAGAGATGATTCTAGTTTGATGAAAGAGACCCCTAAAGTCATTAGGGAAGTATGTTTTCCACCCCTTAATCCTGAAAGTTCACCTTTAGTTGGAGACAATCAAACAGAAACTTTCACTGTATAGAGATCACCTTAACCAGGCCACACTGCAGCGATGAACAGCCCATAGCTTTAAATTTTTGAGCATTGCAGCAGGACTTTGGACTACATAGATTCAGGCCAACTTAAAAAAAAAAACAGGCACAATGGTGCATGATGATAGTACCAGTACTTGGGAGGCTGAAGCGGGAGAATTGAAGGTTCAAGGTCAGCCTCTGCAACGTAGCAAACCCCTCAACAACTTAGCAAGACCCTGTTTCAAAATAAAAATTTTAAAAGGGGATGGGTGCTGTGGCACATACCTATGATCCCAATAATTCCAGTCCTTGAGAGGCTGACACAGGAGGACTGCAGGTTTGAGGTTAGTCTCAGCAATGTAGTGAGACTTTCAACAACCTACCGAGACTTTGTTTCAAAACAACAACAACAAAATTAAATACAAAAGGCTGGGGGTGTAGCTCAGAGGTAGAATGCCCCTGGGTTCAATACCCAGTACCACATTAAAAAATAATGGCTAGCCTGTGGCTAATTCACAGAACCCTATGAACTTAAACATATCCAAAATGTACTTTGAATACTTATAAATAAATATAAAAGCCCTTTCTTCTATTGGCCTAGTACGTTTGTTTATTTATTTATTTCTGCAGTACTGGGGATGGAACCAGGGGTCATTCCACCTCCGAGCTACATCCCCAGACCTATTTTTTTTATTATTCTTTATTTTGAAACCGGGTCTCACTAAGTTGCGGAGTGCCTCACTAGGTAGCTGAAGCTGGCTGTGAATCTGGATCCTCCTGTCTCAGCCTCCCAAATGCTGGGATTACAAGCGTGAGCCACCATGCCCAGCTGGCCTAGTACATTTAAATGCACATAGCAACCTTCCTCTTAAACACCTATCCCCGCTGACACCACCAAAGCATCAGCACTAACATTATTACTGAAAAGCCAAAAGCATATTTACAGACTGAATATGTACAAAGAGTAGATAAAGCATCTCCCTTGAGAAAATAGTCCCCTGGCATGTTACGTTGTGAACAGACTAAAATATTGTTCACAACTCAATTACACCACCCATTGGATTGTTCAAAAGAGGCCATTCACGTTTTAGATCATAAAATCATTTCTTTAATCTTCTAAACATCAAATAAAATTAAAATTTAAGATAAGATTCACTTGGTAAAATATGATATTAAAAGATTTGGCAAATAATTAAAAAGGATTTGGTAACATAATAACTAGCTAATTCCAGCACATACTTAATATTTAATAATGAATGTGTTACAGGAGGAGTTGGGGTTTGATTTTTTTTTAGTATGGAGGAAAAATTTCTTGTCATTCTTAGTACTACTGACTGCTTTACAGAAGACAGGGAAGGTGCCATGAGAGCGTTGGTGCATATCCTGGGCCATAAGGGCTGAGTCAGCAAAACTAGGCCCTTGGAGACAGCATCAACTGAAACACCACCAGAGTCCACCACTAAATGAAGCTAAAATGTGGCACAGGCCATAGAGCTGCAGGTCTTCATAGTTCATAGTTTCTTCATAGTTTCTGCAGCTACCTCTCATTTATTCTGTGGTGTGAGAACCAAGAGAGATTTTCCTCCTGAGTCTCAGAAATCCTATGCTCAAGCCATCCAAACTTCAAATGTAGACACCTTGCTTCAGAACTGCCCAAACTCATCAGTTTTCAGAGCCCACATACTCATTCCTCTAGTTCATTCATTCACTCACTCACTCATTCACTCCTCTACCCATTCCCAAATTCACTCATTCACACACATTTACTGACTCATATACACATCCACACACATTCACTCACTTATCCATCCACTTCATTCTTTCATATATGTTCATTCAGTCATTCATATACTCATTTATTTAATCACTCATTTTATAATTCAAACATCTTTTTCTTTTTGTTCTTCCTTTTTTTTTTTGATACTGGAAATTGAACCTAGGGCAATTCTACCTCCGAGTTAGACCTCAAGCCCTATTTTATTTTATTTTGGAACAGGATCTCAGTAAGTTGCTGAGGGGATCTCACTAAGTGCTTAAGGCTGGCCTCGAACTTGCAATCCTGCTACCTCAGTCTCCCAAGCACTGGAGTTATAGGTGTGCACTACCATACCTAGTTCAAACATTTCTTGGACATGTGCCTGACACTGTGAGTAAAACAATCCAGAGAGTATAGAAGAAATTAATTGCACCTCTACAAGTCTACATAGTTGACTTCCCTTGTTTGTTGCCTCTCTTCCCACTAGGACATCAGCTCCATGAGGGCAGAGATTTTTATCTGTCTTGTTCACTGCTCTCTCTCATGTGCCTAAAATAGTGCCTGTCATATGGTAGATATCCATAAAAATATCTTTTGAATAAATACATGAATCATGGGATAAAATGAGAGAAATTTAGCAGGGCATGGTGGCACACACTGGTAATCCCAGCATTTGGGAGGCTGAGACAGGAGGATCCGGGGTTCGTAGCCAGCCTCAGCTACCTATGAGGTCCTCCGCAACTTAGTGAGACCCTGTTTCAAAATAAAGAATAAAAAATAGGACTGGGATTGTAGCTCGGAGGTAGGATGTCCCTGAGTTTCATCCCTAGTTCCAAAAAAAAAAGAGAGAGAGAGAGAAATTTGATGGCACTTTCTTTGGAAATGCTTTGCAAAGGAAAAAGTCCTGCAGTTGGACCTTGCCCAAAGAGAAGGGTCTTGGTGGACAGCTGGAATGAAATGGCATCTTGGTCTGAGGGAACAGCAGGAACGATGACCTGGGGAATGAGTAATTGCATGGGGTATTCAGGGAACAGAGTTGTCTGGCACAGAGGATGTAGGTAGGATAAGGAGGATAGGACCAGCTCTCAAGAGCTTTCAAAGGCAAGAGGCAGGGCTATGTGTTTTCCTGTAGGTGTTGGGATCTCTAGGGAAAGAGATTTGACATCCATATACTAAGAAGGCTGATTATCTGCTGGATCATAGCCTCACTCACTTGAGACTGCAGAAGAGGTACAATTCCATTCACCAAATACCTACGAGCACATACCATGGCAGTGAGAAAAGACTAATGTGGCAGAAAGAAGTAGTAGCAGAAAGTATGGCAGGAAGGTCCCTGGATGGGAGGAAGGCAGAGGCCCCAAGCTGGGCCTCCTAGCCTGTCAGTCCAATGATAGAGACAGGCCAGCTGATCTGAAGGGCCCCTGCAGCCCTCACATTCTGGAACTCTAATTATAGAAGCAAAAGCTTCATCCCAGATATCTGGGAAAATCCTTGGGTTCAGTTTCCCCTTCTGGGGCTCTTGGTTCAGCTGGCACTGAGGCAGTTAAAAAGGAATGGAATGGAAATCCAGAGATCCCGCATCAATCTGATTGTCCCTAGGCAGACTGTTTGCTTCTAGATGTCAGCAACTCTTTGAGGAATGCGGAATTGCAGCCTTTTTGCAGACAAGGGTCGGATTTGGTTCCGGATCTTTGTTTTTTGCATGGTGAAAAGGGTGGGTCCTATAGGACAAGAGGAAATCTAAGGCCAGATTCCTTTCAGACTTCCTTTTCTAAAAAACTAAAAGGAAAGATAGAGCTGTAGCCAAATGACCAGGGCTACCCTTCCCATAAACAAGTCTCTTAAGTCACACAGACAGCTGAGAGGGAGCCCTCATTCCAAAAGGCTTAACAGTGCCAGAGTGGGGCCCATGGGTGCCAGTGGCATTGGGTGGCATTCCAACACAGAAGCTATGTCCACACAAAGAAATCAGTGTAGGGAAAAGAGCTATGAACAGTGAAATCACCGGTCACTAGAAAACCACCAGGACTAGTCCTGAAAAAAACAAAAACTTTACTTCAAACCAGCTACTAATTAGTTCTTTCTATGGCTTCATTGGATTCCATGGTTTACTTGAAACATGTGAGTACAGTAGGACCAAAACCCAAGGAGGCCTGGCAAAGCTGTGCAGTGCATTTGAAGCTGATGAAGTCTAGGGGTTGACAGAGTGTGGAGGGGAAGGAGAAGGCCATGATCCAGGAGGAGCTGAGCATACCACCTGAGGCCCTGGCTGCCTTTGCTGACACAGAGGGGGGATGGGCAAGCTCCAAGGTGGAAAGCTGGATGATTTAGCTTTGGTTCCTGCTGGACTGCTGCTCCCAGTGGTCATTCTAGGGCAGAGGCCAAGGCAGGAGCTGGTAAGATAGACATAGGCACCAGAGAGATATTGGAGAAAACTCTATTCAGTGGTCTCCACATGGGCCAGGAAAGTGGGGACAGAGTTCAGGCTGGACCATCGTCAGTTGGAGATGCATAAGGAGCATCCATGTGTGCATATGTGACAGGTTGTTGAGTATGTGTTTGGAGCTGAGAGACAGCACTGGCAGGGGGAATAAGGGAGTGAGACCCCCTCCCAACCCTACCCTAAATCCCTCCTTCAGCTCCATGACCACCAGGACCACACAGTATTTTCTGGTATAACCAGGATCCCAGGAGCCCTGTGCTGGAGTTTCTGGCCCCTCCACTGCCCTTGTTTCAAAGCCATGTGTTTCCCTCAGTTCTTGTTTCCCCAAAAGAAAGATTTCATTAAGGGGACACAGATAGGGTAGGCATGAAAGGCTATATTGGGTAGATTCCATAGGAGGATCACAGAGCTGGCTAATCTGGGAACGGAGGAAGGAAGAGAAGGGCCCAGCCTACCGCATGGTGTATTTTTTGTTTTGTTTTGTTTTTTAATACAGTCCCAAAATTCCACCCCTTCTCATACATAGTAAGTCAGGGTGATTACTTTACTTTTTGGGCTTTGCACCACAGCTTAGTATTATTGCACATGATTGTGTCACGTGGGAAATCTAAAGCTGCAATGTAATAGGATGGATGTCTCTGAACACGACAGGGCAGGGCAATCTGTCCCACTTTAACCCTGTCCTGCTAATAGTTATCTAGCTACCTAAAACCCTGGGGTGCTTCTCTGAGGACCCCCAGCTGCCTACCCCTCCTGGGGCCCAGGGACCCCACCAGGCCAGCCTCTCTTTGAGCCATGCCTGTCTCCTCCAGCTCAGTTCTGGTCCCACGGAGGTCTAACTCTCTAGGGCCTCCCCTTCTGTCCCCCACTCATCCTCCACTCCAGGGGTTCCCACTCTCCCTTGGCCCCCCATAGATATTTGATGACAAACCCGGCAGGGGGAAGGAGTGGCCTGGACTGCATGCTCTGTCTCTGCAGCGGATGTCCAGCATATTGGGGACATAGAGCCATCTTTATGCCATGGCAGTATGGGGGTCTGCCACTAGGACCTATTGTTACATCAAAAGCCCTGAGTGCATCTAGCCAGGCCAGGGACCCCTGTGGCCAGTGGGCCATCTATCCCCTCTTTCCTTTGCAGAGAGGCTCAGCACCAAAGGTGGTCCACAGAGCCACTAGCCTGCAAATGGCAGTGGCATCCCTCCTGCTTCTAAGTGGGAGAAGGGCACTGGGAGACAAGCAGAAGCTCAGGCAGGAGATCAAAGAGATCCCAGAGCCAATGCTCTGTCCCTCTATCTGCTGCTAGCCTGGGAGAGAGGTAGGGAACTAGGGATGCTGCCCATGACTCCCTGGGAGCTCACAGGGAAAGCCCCCTCAGCCCCCTCCAGGGTTGACTCAGTGCCAGGGCAGAAGCCTGAGGTGCTTAAGAGGCCCTGCCTGCCCCTCCCAGGCTCCCAGGGATGGAGTGGCTTCAGGATTGAGGTGTGCCCCATGGGACACATTGGGTCAGCTCTCGCTGTCCACTACATAGGGAGGCCACACACATGGGGAGAGACAAGAGGGCTGGGTTCAGCGCTGGGATCCCCGATTCATCCTTCCTATGCCAGCTGCAGAGATAGAGTGCTCCCCTATAATGGGAACGATAAGGAGTACTACCCCAGCTTGTCCCTCTAAAGCAACACCAATCTAGACACATGAGGGGCCCAGGGAGAGCAAAGCCCTTCACAAACAACTTAGTGTGGGCTCCTGGTGCTAAAGATCTGTATCTGGGCAGACAATGTGCTCTGCTTGGGTGGCAGCAGCTTGTTCTCTGCCTCTTGTTCATTTTATTTTTAGACACACTTGGCCAGCCTCTCTCCTAGCCTTTGCAGAATGAGAGCGTGCCCAGGGAAAGCGGTGGGCACATTAGTGAGGCGCACAGGCAGACAGGCACACTGAGAGTCTGTGAGGACAGCTGATAAAATTGTTTGCTTAGCTTCATATATTTATTAGCGTGGTTAGAAACTGCTATTTATATTTTAATCCTCCAGGGAGAGTCGTGAATCTCTGGATGAAACATGTTGTTATATTTCCAACCCAGAAAGGAAGCAATAATCAGTAGTCACAGATCTCTCCAGGATTGCCACTGTCAGTAGTCTGCTGGGTGTGCCTCTCCCAACCCCTCATCCTGAGATGCCCCAAGAGTAGTTGCCAGGGAAAGTGAGTGTCACTGTACCCACACCCCCTCAGCCTGTGAAGCTGCATAAAGTGTGCACAGATGGTAATTGGGGCTATTTGTTAATGAAGATTGATATAAACAGAAAAGGGCAGGAAAGGTTATGTAAAATGTGGCTGGCAAATCACAACATGGTTCACACCTGAAAAAATGGCCACTCCTTCCCTGTCCCCTGGCAGCTGCCAGGGCTAGAGCCAGAGCCAGTAACAGGGTTCCTTCCCCTATACAGGAAGACAAAGCCCTTACATTTAATCTTCAGTAATGATGATATTTAGGAACACTTATCAGTAAGTACTTTCACAATCTGCCATGGCCAACTTGTGGTTTTAGGAGCCCTGCCTCAGTCTCTGCAACTTACTACTGAGAGACTAAAGTTTAAGGACATGTGCATGTTAGAGCCTCAAACAAAAGTGACTCTATCTTGTGAAGATAAAATTCCCAAGTCTTGCTTGATACACTTTTCCCTCTGCTTAGCTAAATATCCCCATTGTCTTGCCCAAGACTTGCCTGAGAAGCCCCTTGCCAATCAATCACACCCCTCTGCTTATGGAAAATTCCCACTGTCCTGCTTAACCCTTCTGTAACAATTTCTCCATTGCCTATTCCTACTCCCATCCCTAACCCCTTCTGCTCATGTCTCTGGCAGGGTGTAGGCTGTGTACCCAGGATGGGTCTGTCAGTTATGCCTGCCACCTGATTAGAGCTCAGATTTAGTTCAATTCACAGCCCAAGCCCATAGTTTAGGCTAAATTTATGTACATCATAATCTGAAAACAAACATGTGCCTTTGATAGCTCTGATTTATGCATAGAATCAGTTTGCTGTTCATGTCTTAATTATTTTTTAATAGCTTCATAGCAGAAAATCAAAGCCTGCTGAGTTTTATATTATACTCTGCAACTTATTTTCTTGTTTTTTATTTTGGGGTGTTTTCCTTAACTTGAAACATCTAATTAATTTATGTAATGTAGATACTTTCTGTTTAAACCTTTCATGATCATAAAATAAACTGAATGCAAATGTAGCTAATTTGTATAGAAGACTTTTTTTTTCTTGCTAGATACATCAGCAAATATATGTTCTGAACAAGAAGGCTGTGTAACAAGAAAATGAATGAATTTCCAATAATCAGGGGAATGTTAAAGGAGATTTACCACCCCTTTGGAAATGATAACGAATGTTCCATCAAAAGTTCAGTTCCTGCACTGCCATGGGGGGGGCACACTTCTTCCTTCAGCCTTCCTTTCACAAAGTCATTTTCTGAAAAGGGCAACTTGAGGGAGGGCCAGGCCATAGCACCTGCCAAGCCCTAGACTGGCTTTCATATTGGTAAAGCTTTCTACAGCCTCAATCCAATCACCTCCTGTGTCATTGGCATTGAATGGCTGCCTTTCTTTGTAGCACCCCCATCTTGACAGACTGGCAAAGGAAGTCAGGACTCATCTGTGGTCACTCAGCTGATCCTTAAAGATGTCAGAAGATGAGCTGGGTGTAGTAGCACACACCTGTAATCTCAGTATTTGGGAGACTGAAACAGAAGGATCACAGGTTTGAGACCAGTCTCAGCAACTTAGCAAGACCCTGTTAAAAAAAAAAAACCCAAAAACATATATATATATATATATATATATATATATATATATATATATATATATATATATGGCTGGGAGTATAGCTTGGAGGTAAAATGTCCCTGGGTTCAATCCCCAGTATCAAAAAAGAAAAATGCCAGAAGGTAGTTTTAGAGCTACCTGATTTCTAATCCTTTTTTGGCCCAAGGACCCCTCCCACACACACACACACCTTAGCTTTGAGGGGCCTTGAAGATACAGAGAGCTCTGGGAGCAGAGGAGGTCTGGGGCACACCAGTGCATGCCAACTCAGCTGCTTCCTGGTTCAGGCACATCTCTCAGGCTTAGCAACCTCAGCTGTCCTCCCCTTCCCCCTGAGCCTAGCCTCATCAGACCCCAAGCCCCTCCCACCTGCCTGCCTTGGCTCAAAATGAAATCCCAGGAAACAAAGGGGTTATTTAGGTGTGAAATATCCCTGATGAATAAAGAAAGGAGATTTTCTTGCCAGATTATTTAAGGCAAGTTGTCCAAACCATTTCTCTTCAGCCAGCATGCTGGTCCAGATGCCTGTAAAGAGCCCCAGCAGCTCTCCAAAGGAGCAAGCCATTTATAAAATATTACCAAGGATGAATTGCAAAGATGTCTCCAAAGGGGATGTGAGGGAAGCTCCTGGGAACAGGCTCATTCAACTAGACTTTTCCCAGCAGACAGATTATCAACTGGCCTGTCACCAGGGAATTGAGGATCAAGAAAAGGCCAGATAGGATCAGCAGGCTGGACTCCTCCCAGCCACTGTTTGCAACTTGCTGTGGCTACCACCACTGTCAAACCAGTGAGCTGCCTTTGGCTAAAAGGGCCAGTCAGGGCTGATTGGGGTTCGGATTGATTAGAAGTTACCTTGCAATGCTAAGAAAGATGTGTCCCCTATCTTCCGGGAGTACATGGCCTGCTGGGGGAGGCAGATTGGGAAGCCCGATGGTCTTTGAGAAAATCCTAATTACTGAGTAGCAGTTAAATTTTGCTTCCTCTGAAGGCTCTTAGAGAAAATGCTTCCTTGTTTCCTCTGGTTTTCTGGCAGCTCCAGGCCTTTCTTGGCTTATGGCTACATCATGCTAATCCCTGCCTTTGCATGGTCTTTTCTGTTTCTCTTGTTTCTGTGTTTTATCTTCTGTGAATACTTATCATTGGATTTAGGGCCTAGTCAAATAATCCAGGAGGATCTCTTCTTACGATCTTTATCTTAATGACATCTACAAAGACACTTTTTCCAAATAAGGTCACACTCTCTTGCACACAAGACTCTGATGGCTCCCTACTGCTTGTGAGATGCTGTCTGAGCTGCTCAGTTGGCACCCAGCACTCCCCAGTCAGATCCCAGGCTAGCTGCAGCCGTCCTCTTCACATGTCCCTGTTCTCTTCTCTTCTCTTCTTTTCTCTTCTCTTCTCTTCTCTTCTCTTCTCTTCTCTTCTCTTCTAGCACTCCCCAGTCAGATCCCAGGCTAGCTCTGCAGCTGTCCTCTTCACATGTTCCTATTATCTCCTTTTCTCTTCTCTTTTCTTCTTCTTCTTCTTCTTCTTCTTCTTCTTCTTCTTCTTCTTCTTCTTCTTCTCTCTCTCTCTCTCTCTCTCTCTCTCTCTCTCTCTCTCTCTCTCTCTCTCTCTCACACACACACACAGTATCCTAGCCTGGATGCTTTTGATCCCCAGAATACCTTGCCATCTTCTATCCCCAAGTCCTTGATGGCTTCTTTCTTATCTCATATACTCTTGCTTGTCTGCCTGCCTTCTTCCCATATTTCTAGGCTTAGCTCCATTCCCACTGCTACTAATAAGCCTCCAGAACCTTGTGGATCTCCCTACCTGGGCCCTAGTCCTTTCCAGAGGGTCTATATCAAGGTCATGGTCAACCTTGTTCCCAACTCACCACGCTAAGAATTTTTTTCCCTCTAGGGCATGACCTTTTACTTGCCCTGGGATCCCTGAGCCCTTGCTCCTAGTAAGGTATGCAATGCATTTTGTGGAATGGAATTGAAAGCAATTGTGCATATTATTGCTTCTCCCATCCTTATTGCTTTCTTAGTGTGGAAGACATTTAACTAAGTCAAGAAGGGAAAAAGGCAGGTCAGCCAACTGAGAGGAGGAGTTCTGGGTCACCCAGCATGGTGGATGGCATTCAGACATCTTGACTTTTGCCCTGGTCTCTTTGGCTGCCCCCTTTTGTGAAGCCCCCTCCCCAGTTCAGAGTCTCTTGGGCATCTCTTTTGCCTACATATCTGTGAAGACTCACAGCTGGCTTGGCACAGGGACTTGGGGTTCAAACTGTTGACATCCAAAGTGAGTGCAGATCTTGTTCAGATTGCCTCAGCTTTTGCAAATGTCCCCATGTTCCTCTTCTTGATTCCCCCTTGCTTTCAGCCAAGTACACTAGACTTCTTCCTCTCATCTCCTTGGGCTTCTGGGAAAGTAAGACTAGTCCTATCTGTTTGGACCCCAAGCCCACAGCTCAGAGGCTTGCTATCTGTGTCCACAGTTTCCTCTCTGCCCCCAGGCTCTTCACACCCTCCCCCACCAGAGCACCAGCTCACAGACTCTATCCTAAGTTCACTGTGGTGTCAGAAGGAGACAGAACTCTAACATTAGCCCTGGGTTCACATCCAGCTCTGGCTTTTACTAGCTTGGAACCTATACTGAGCTCTAGTTCCCAATGAACTCTTTTACCCACTTATTCAGCAAGTCAGAAAGGAATTCTCATGAAGAACTCACTAGTTGCCAGACCTACTATGTGCTAGATGTCAACAGCACAGTGATAAAAAAGGACAGAATTCCTGCCTTCAAGAAGCTCACCATCTTGTGAGGTTTTCTGGGTCTCTTTCCTGTAGCTATAACAAAATACCCAAGACTGATAAATTTATAAAGAATAAACATTTGTTTGTTTCCTGGATCTGGAGGCTGGGAAATCAAGGGTCCTCTTGCTGCATCATAACATGGTAGAGGACATAACATGGTGAGAATGGAAGTATGAGTGCTAGCTTGTGCCTCTCTCTTCTTCTAAAACCACTAATATCATGAGGCTTCTACTCTCATGACCTCACCTAACCCTAATTACCTCCCAAGGGCTCTACTTCCAAATACCATCAATGTATAAATTTGGAGATTAAGTTTGCAACAGAAGAACTTTTGGAGACACATTCCAAGCCTAGCAGTGATGTTAGCCATGTGACTAAGCACAACAAAATGATAGAGAATATATAATGTTGGTGCTCTGTCCTGTGGTCTGACATCATTGCTGAGCTCCTAAACTAAATTCCCACAACTAAGAATTATACAATAAGAGCACGTCAAAGGTCTGGGGACTATAGAATTGTTAACTTACAATAAAAAGTAATTTTGTCTTCAAGAATTTCAAAAAGAAAGATTTTTGAAAAGTATAGCTGTGGATATATTTGGCTATTGCAAGCTAAGATAATAGGCTGCTCCAAATGAACAAAACAGATTTGAATATCAGAGTCTATCAAGAGTACATAAAGCCAAAGTCCGATTTCTAGATAGCTCAACTACTGCATGTCCTTCAGTTTAATGTGGTGTGTTTGGAAAGATGCATATAATTTTTTTGTGGTACTGGGGATTGAACCAAGGGACATCCTACCACTGAGCTACATGCTCAGCCCTATTTTGGTTTTGATTTTGAAACAGGTTCTTGCTTCAAACCTGTGATCCTACTGTCTCAGCCTTCCGAGTACTGGGATTACAGGCATGCATCACTGCACCCAGCAAGATGCATATAATTAAATAATAGTTTTTTGGAAGAAAGAAAGAGGAAGCAACATAGCACTGAAGGTGCCCTTTGACAGTGATGTGCATCACAGCATTAATAAGTAAGATAAACATGGGGTTCTGAAAATCTTTTTGCAGCCCAGCTCATAACCAACAAAAGCCTGCAGTGCAGCCAGCCTCTCTGTTAGCACAGCTAGGTTTATCCATCAGTGGAAGGTGACAGTCCCCTCCCTGCTCCTTTTCTGCCTCCTTCCTTCCCCTGTGGGCCTAGCTCACAACTCTAATCATTTCATCTCCACAAGAAAACTTCAGTGCCACTCAAGTGTCCTCACAATGCTTTCCTGTCCCAGCAGGAAAAAGGCTCATGTGTGCAGATAGGAGACCAAGGGAAGGAGCAGACACATTCACCCATGAAAGCGATGGAAGATCCTGATGGCAGTGGTGGCCAACCTGCCTCTGCTGGGAGTGAGGTATGCCTGGAATCCTGCCACCAGGGCTCCGACCCTAATTGGTTTCACCTCTCCCTCACTGAGCCACTAAGGTTAAGCAAGTTTATGCTGCCAGCCTCCTCTACTGCACAATGGTGATGGGGATTAGGAATGCATATGCTTCATAAGGTTGTGGTAGCCATCAAGAGGGCTAAGCCTCTGACAACAGCTAGTACTGCCTGCCTGGCACTTAGTATATGCTCAGTAAGAAGTTATCCTTCCCTCTTTGTGCTTTTTTTTCTCTTCCTCCCTCCTCTTTCTTTTTTCCTTAATGTTGTTGCTATGGTATGTATATTGATTTCTGTGGCTAGCATAATGAATTACCACAAATTTGTTGGCTTAAAACAACTGAATCACTTATTTATGCGTAAATGTAGCCATTTATTCATTCACTTAATCTGTCACAGCTTGGGAAGCCAGAAGTCTGAAATCAAAGTTTCAGGAGAGGCACTCTCCCTCTGAAGTCTCTAGGGGAGGGTCCATCTTTGCCTCTTTCATCCTTTGCCACTTTTCATCTAGCCCCAGGTGTTCCATGGCTTATGGCCACATTGCTTAAATCTCTACCTCCACCTTCACCTCACCTTCTTCTCTACATGTCTCGAATTTCCTTCTGCTTCTCTCTTATGAGAACACTTGTCATCAGACTTAAGGCCCACTTGGATAACCCAGGATGATCTCATATCAAGACCTTTCATTTTATTATATTTGCAAAGGCATTTTCCTAAATAAGGCCACATTCAGAGGTTTTGCTTAGACATATGTTTTTCAAAGGGTACCATCATTCAGTACACTACAGTATAAATGTTAGCATCTCCCATCAATCCCAGGTTCAAAGGCCAAGCCACCTGCATTTTCCCTGAGCTGGGTCCCTGCAAAACACTCACAGAGCTAGGTGCCCACAGCCACAACAGGAAACAAGACTGTAGCTTATGTCAACTCTCCAGAACTCATGGGGCGAAGAGCCTTGGATATTTGGTGACCCAAGCCCCTCCCTGGCCTCTCAGAGGAAACTAAGGTCCTGAAGGGCAGAGTAAGTCTCATTCTCCGTTTCACTTGCTTTCTTCAGGTGTATAGAGAGCATCTCCTGTGATCCAGGCCAGGCTTGTTGCTGGGACACTGGTAAACACCACCACCCCCACACAACCTGGGCAGCCCTAGGTGTCTTCCTGTCCCTGTCCTCGGGATGCACAGACTTGGCTAAAGCAATGCCAAACATCTCCAACAGACCTGGAGGCACAGTGGCCTGCAGCAGGGGCTCCTGAGGCACAGAGAGCCAAAGTCCAAGGTTTGCACCCTAACCACCATATCTGTCATATTAGACTACTTCCTCAAGGTAAAATAGCATCATTAAGCCCTGATCAAGTTTATAGTCAGGGAACTAGAAGCATTTTAAAAGACGCCTGACTGGGGGCCAGAGACCTTGCAGCTACTTGAAGAGGGCATATAACCAACATTTCAACACATAGGCACAGGTAAAAACTTTCTCAACAAGACCCCAAAAGCACAAGCAAATCAAAGGAAGATCAATACATGGGATTGCATTAAACTGAAGAGCTTCTGTGAAGCTATCAAGAAACTATCAAGAACCTCAACAGAGAGCCCACAGAGTGGCAGAAAATTTTTGCCAGCTACTCTTCTGACAGAGGTCTAATATCTAGGATTACAGAGAGCTCAAGAAAATCACAGCTAAGAAAACATATAACCCAATCAAAAAATGGGCAAAGGATCTATATAGACACCTCACAAAAGAAGAAATATAAATGGCCAATAAATGTATGAGGAAATGTTCTACATCATTAGCAATCAGAGAGATGCAAATCAAAACTACCTTAAGATTTCACCTAACTCCAATCAGAATGGCAATCATAAAAAGCACGAACAACAACTGCTGGCGAGGGTGTAGAGAAGTGGGAACCCTAATATATTGTTGGTGGGATTGCAAATTAGTGCAACCACTTTGGAAAACAGTATGGAGGATCCTCAGAAGAATGGTAATGAACCTACCATATGGCCCAGCAATACCTCTTCTGGGTATCTACCCAAAAGAATGGAATCCAAACTATCAGACCGACACATGTGTATCTATGTTTATAGTTGCACAATTCACAATAGCCAAACTATGGAAGCAGCCAAGATGTCCATCAACAGATGAACGGATTACAAAACTATGGGATATGTACACAATGGAATTTTACTCAGCCATAAAGAAGAACACAATCATATTATTTGCAGGGAAATGGATGCAACTGGAAAACATTACATTAAGTGAGATTAGCCAGTCACAAAGAGTAAAGAAGCATATGTTCTCCCTAATATGTGGATGCTAAGGAGAAGATGGGGCATAGGAGGGTCTCCAGATGAAAAAGGAGAAACCCTAGATAAGAAAAAAGTTGACTTAACTGAAGGTGATGGACAGGGGGAGGGGGAGACACCCTAATGCACATGATGTACTTTCACAAATATATCAGTCAGTCACTAAACTGAACTTGAGAAGGAGGGAAGGTGAGGGAGTGGGGTGGGAATTGGAGAAGTGGTTAAATGAGAAATGTGTGCATATATGCTTTATCAGCTTGTACCTAACAAAGATGTATGATTACAATGCACCAATTAATAAACAAAAAAGATGCCTGACTGGGAACCCTGGTACATGCCTATAATCCCAGTACTTGGGAGGCTGAGACAGGAGAATCCTAGGTTGGAGGATAGCCTCAGCAATTTAGCAAGGCCCTCTACCACTTAGTGAAACTTATTTTACCACTTAATGAAACTTACTGTTTCATATAAAATAGGGGTGGGGGTATAACTTAGAGGTAGAATGCCCCTGGTTTCAATCCCCAGTACCACAAATTAATTAATTAACTAATTAATTAATTAAAAACTAAATAAATTAAAATTTTCAATGTACCAATAAAATTTAAAAATTAAAATGTAAAGGGCTGGAGGTGTAGGTCAGTGATAGAACTCCCCTGGGTTGGATTCCCAGTACCACCATAAAAAAAGGAGAAAGATGCTAGGCTACTTGCAGCACCTGAGTGACCTTGGGGCCTGGACTGATCATTTTCCTTTGTTAGTTGGGACAAACTGAGGCCCCTTGTGCTGGTAAAAGTGAGGACTCTAAGAGGGTGCCAGAGCTCAAGAGTGGAGACTGGGAGGTTGCCCATGGGAAGCTCAGCCCCCACCCCTTGCACATTTCTAAGAATGCAGTGATGGAACAGAAGAAGAAAAAGGCCATGTTTTTCACCGAGAGGGGAGGGGACAATCCAGTGACCAATTTCGGTGATTAGCTACAAGAAGAGAGTCCTTATTCAGGGCGTGTGTATGCCTTTTAATTTCTTCTTGTGGGCTCCTGAGGGGGCCCAGTAACCATGCAATTGGTATTCCTCTCCAGCCTTGGAAGATGCAGGCACTCTCCTGGAGATGGCTCCAGGTGGTTCGGAGTGCCACCTGCACTCCCAGTTTCCCCATTAACTGCTGGGTGGCAAACCTCCAGGAGGAGTGGGTCACATCAGCTCTGCTGGGGAGGGGCTGAGGTGAGTCATCTCTGGTTGGGGGGGCAGCAGGAGCAGTAGCCTGCTGAGGTGCCAGTGGACCTGAAACATTCCTCTTGCATTACAAACAAGATTAAAAACTGCTGTAAGGTAAGCAAAAGGATTGTCCTGCTTAAGCAATTAAGGCAGTTGTAACAAAGCAAGCCAATTAAGAGGTGGTGATTAGCATTAAAAGGAGATGGGTTGCATCTTAAAAGTTCTCACTAGGTGAGCTCTCAGGCTCAGGCCTATAATCCCAGTGACTCCAGAGTTTGAGGCAGGAGGATTTCCAGTTAAACTCAGTTTAAGAAATTTAGGGAAACTCTGTCTCAAAATGAAAAATAAAGTCAGGCTCAATGGAAAACACCTGTAATTTGTACTTGGGAGGCTGAGACCGGAGGGTGGCAAGTTTGAGGCCAGCAGGTGTCAACTTACTGAGACACTGATTCAAAATATAAATAATAAATACATACATAAGCTGAGATATAACTCAGAGGTAGAATGCCCCTGGGTTCAATAACTAGTACCACAAAAAATGAATAGATAAATAAATAATAAAATAAAAGGACTAGAAATGTAGCATAGTGGATTTGACCCCCAATATGCAAAAAAAAAAAATTCTTTTTAAATGTTTTTAAAGTTCTGAGGAGGCTTCAATAGATGGAACCCCAGGAGGGGAGGGTTAAAGGTTCACCCATAATTCTTCTGCAAGATGTCCTATTGTGTAAAACCACTGTTTATATTGACCTTTGACCAGCCTCATAGTCCCCAAGCTATGTTATCCCCCCAAAGGTACAATCCATCCTCATAAAATACCCCCTTTCCATGCCCTAGGCAATTTCTCAACAACAATTGTGACTCCTCCCAGGCCTGGGATGATTTTTACAGGCAAGACTTGAGTCCCAGTTCTGCCAAACCAACAGGAGGTAGAGAGAAGCCTGAGTATCCACATTTATAGAAAAAGGGAAGATTGACAACCATAATTTCCAAAGAGCTTTCCAGCTTTACCATGCCAGGATCCCATTCCTGGGCCAGGCTAGATGGGTAGAGGGATGCCCTTGACCTATAAAGTGGGTGGGATAGGGACCTTGCCCTAGATAATGCCCAGAATAATGATGAGGGGTGGGGGTAATGAAATTTTTTTGTGAAAATTCTTGAAAAGCTGTACCATTTACAGTTGCTGGAGATGCAGGGATGGGGTGGCTTGTGTCTTCTTTGAAAAAGCTTCCTAAAAATCACAAGCTCCTGTTCTAAGCTCTGTTTCAACTCAAATGGTCTGAAACAGGCTCAGTGGAAGCATGTGCACTTAGTCCTGAGGTATTTAGAGCTCAGCTTGGCAAGCTCAATGAAGTATTCATTCCAGTCAGGGCTCAATAGAAGTAGCTCTTATGCCTAAATTGTAAAATTTTAGGGGAAACCTGGATTCCCACAATGCAAGTTTCATAAAACTTGACCAAAAAATTCAATACAGCAAGAGTTTAATTTTAGATTGCTCACTAGAAATGGAGTTTTGAGATTAAAACTAATTTTTCATACCTGCCCTGGCTCAGAGGCTTGGTGGGAGGCATTGGTGGCCAAAAGCACCCCCCATATACATTCTTTTCTTTCTTCCACCAACGCTCAAGGTAAGAAGCCATTTGTAGGCATTTTCAGTATTCAAAGTGATTTGCATAAATTCTGAAGTCCAAACTTCAAGCAGAGAGTTATTCTCAGAGCTAGGACGTTTGAGGAGCTTAAAATGAACCAGCAGGGAGAAAGGCCACAGAGGAAGAGTGAGAACAGAGAGAGAGAGAGAGAGAGAGAGAGAGAGAGAGAGAGAGAGAGAGAGAGAGAGAAGACTCTGAGGAAAAGAAAAATGGGAGGGGGAGAGAAGACGGAGACAATGTGAACATTTCCTGGTGATTTTAATTTTCACATCGCAAAACATTGCACGTCTGTCAACCATTATATTTCCCATGCCACCTACTGTGCCCACATGGAGGTACCTCAGGGAGGAAAGAAAGCAGAATTCATTCTTTTCCCCTCAACCTGATTTGCCCACAGCTGTTTCAGCACAATGGGAAGAGGGAAGAGCCCTGGAAAATTGCCAAGAGGCTCTCCTCTTTCCAGGGGAATGACCAATTTTCATCCAGCCTGCTTTTTTACACCTAGGAGCCAGGGAAGGAGGAACAGACAGAACCTCAGAGCTGCAAAGCTCCCCAAGAAGTCAGTGGACCACCCTTGTCTCTAATCATCCCAGCCCCTTGGGCCAAGGACAGACCATGGCCTCCATGCTCCTTGTTCCTTCCTTGATGTGTAGGAACCCCAAATGTAGGAACCCCGAAAGGGGACCCCAACGCTGTCAGCTGGATACCGGCGCTCACCCCAAACAATCGCGAGAGTCGTCACTTGATGCAATACCGCAAGAGGCTTTATTCTAAGACTAACGCGCATTAGGGCTCAACCTGCATCCCACGCAGGGGTAGGAGAGGAGAGCCCCAAAGGGGTTTGGAACAGGGTTTTTATGGGGGTCCAGTACATAGGCATTTTTTAACTACAGATTTTACAGCATGCACCTGACAGGTCAGATAAGCGAAACAGGATAGCAAAGTCTCACATGTGTGATAAGGCAGGTTGGTTAATTAAGCGGTTTGTTTACACACTTTAGGGTAGGGGGCATTCCATTCATTTTAACTTATCATAAACCTCTTCCTGGGACTTTGTAAAATCTAAAACGGTTCCTAGTTAAAGGATAATTTGAATCCAACGGTCATTTAACACTCAAAGACCTAAAAAATCTTTTTTTCTCTTTTTTACGCTTTTCTGAAAGGAAGTTTTTTTATTCCTTCATATGCAGTCGGATAAGTCATATGTTGAGCCTCAAGCAAAGGACTTTAAGTTGGTGGTTTCCAGAAGCTTCCTGTTCCTGAATCATTGTGGATTCCACTTAAATTCCTCCCATCTTCCACTCCCACATCCATCCAGGTCCTGGAGAGGCTTTACCAAGAAGCAGAGGGTGACTTCTTCCTCTCTCTGGGTGATGAGATGACTGGCTCTTGTCCCAGCTGTACCACTTATCAGCTATATCAGTTTCTCACTGCCACTATAACAAATTATTGCCAAGTAGTTGAAAACAACTTAGATGTACTATCTCATACGTTAGTAGCTCAGAAGTCCAAAATTCGTTTCACTGGGCTAAAATCAAGGAGACAGCATGGCTGGTTGCTCTGGTAAAATGGAAAGGGAGAATCCATTTCCTTGCCTTTTCCAGAATATAGTAGCCACTTACATTCCTTGGCTCATGGTACCTACCTCCATCTTCACAGCACATCACTGCAATCCTTGTCTCAACTCAGCACATGTCCTCTTCTTTGTGTGCCAAACTCCCCATGCCTCTCTCTTATATGAAGACTTGTAATTGCTTTTAGTGCCTTCTCAGATAATCCAAGTCAACCTCCTCATCACAATATCCTCAATTTAATCACATCTGTGAGGTTCCTTTTGTCATTTAGGATCATATTCATAGGTTCCAGGGGTTAAGCTGTAAATATTGTTGTGGATTACCACATACTCTCATAGCAGTTACAGGTCTTTGGGAAACTAACTCACCTCACCTCCATGAACCTTAGTTTTGTCACTCAAACTAAAGAGATAAGATTCCTGCCCTGTTGATTTCTTGGGCTTCATAGAAGGTTCTAGTAAGATGGTGGATGTTATAGCATTTTGTAAACTACTATGTGAAGAAAAGTATAAGTGCTAGGACTGGTTCTTGTTGTCCTTTCTATAAGGCTGAGGTCTCCAGTTCAGTCATCCCGTGCCATCTTCCTCATGGGAGCCCTGCCTTGTTGGCCTTCTCCAGGCATTCACTGATAAATAGAAATAGAAATAGTAATATACTCTATGCTGAACTTGCCAACTAGCTCTTCCTATTCTGTTCACGTAAAGTGCTCATGTAAAGTGGAAGGTGCTTGAGTGAGTGGTGAGCACACTGGCTTTTGTTACTAGGCATTGCTGAGTACCATGTTTGGCCAAAATTTCCCTTCCTACTCTACTGTGCCCTGGTTCAAATGAGATCTATGTGTGTATAAACGAGATTGTGAGCAGAAAATCCTCAGCACTACACTTCTTACAGAGTCCATTCTTCTGTGCACTTGTCATCCTTTTACTGCCTCTGGGGCTGTCCATTACTCCTTCCTCTGCAAGATACTCTAAGATGATGGCTAGCAGTCACAGCAGCAAAGTGTATTGGCTCCTAGGCACTGGTGCCATCCTAGCCCTCTACTAGTTGCTATCTCTGGTAACTTTGGTAGATTAGACCTTAATGTCAGCCTCAGCTGGCCAGCTTCGTGGAGGCAGGTCACAGTTTGTCCGTCAGTTGGCAAGAAATACACAAAGGACATCAAAAGGTCTGAACAGAGAAGCTGGAAACCCCCACTGGGCGCATGGTCCTGCTGGCTCCTGAGGCTTGGCAGAGATCATGGAGATGACCACCAAGCTCTTGAAGAGAAATGGTTATGTCTCTACCCATATACACACATTTGCACACACACACACACACACACACACATATATATATATATATATCTTTATTCTGATTCCATTCATATGTATCCATGGATATTTATTGTCCCACTTGTGTATGTATGTAGAGAGAGAACCCAGGCATAGTGGTGCACACCTATAATCTCAGAACTTGGGAGGCTGAGCTGGGAGGACTTCATGTTCAAGGACAGCCTCAGGAACTTAGTAAGACACTCAGCAACTTAGCAAGACTCTGTTTCATAATAAAGAATAAAAAGGGCTGGGGGTATAGCTTGGAGGTAGAATGCTCCTGGGGTCAATCACCAGTAAGAGAGAGAGAGAGAGAGAGAGAGAGAGAGAGAGAGAGAGAGAGAGAGAGAGAGAGAACTTAATTTTCATATTCCTTTTGGTGTTTTCAGGGATTGCCTCTCAAATAAACTATTTTTGTACTCCAACTCTTGACCTAGCATCTGCTTCTAGGGAAAATACAACCTAATTCAACAATCAATTAAGGTTTATTCCAGGCATGTGAGGGTTATTTAATATTAGAAAATTAATATGACTAATTGTACAAACAGAAAAAGGAGAAAATCATATGATCATTTAAATAGATACAGAAAAAACATTTGACAACATTCAACAGGTATCCATGATAAAACAGAAACCAAAGAAAAGTCGTTTGGCAGTTTAAAAAAAGAAGGGAACTTTTCCATCTGATAATGGGAAGCTACAAAAACCCACAATAGCTAGCATAATCACTGGTGAAAAATTAAAATCTTTCACTACAGATTAAGAATCAGAATAACATTGCCCACTGTCATTACTTGTGTTCTACCTTACACCAGATAGCTAATCTAGTTCAACGATGTAAGAAACTAGGGAAAAGGCATACAGATTACAACTGAATAAATAAATCCATTATTTGCAAACTACATGATTGGGTGGAATCTGTAAGACAAACTATTATAATAAGTGAATTGAGCAAAGTAGCAGGTTACAAAGTAAATATATAAAAGTAGTCACCGTTTTATATATTAGCAACAAAGTGATAGAAGATACAATTATAAAATATGCCATTTACATTAACATAAAAAACATCATATGCTTAGAAGTAAATCCAATAAAATATTGAGTGCAATCATTGTATATATCTATACACTAAAAATTTTTGAGAGAAAATAAAGATCTAAATAATAAGAGTGATGTGCCATTATTCATGGGTTGGGAGGCTAAATATTGCAAAAATATCAATTTTCTCCAAGTTAATTCAGAGATTCAACACAATCCCAATAAAAATCCAAACAAGCTCTCAAAATTTTTATAATACCAGATATTAAGAATGCTACAATAAGTAAGACAGTGTGATGTTGGCGCAAGGGCAGTTAAATATCAACTTGGAAATATAACACAATGATGAATCCAGAAATGGATCCACACACATATGGTCATCTGTTTTTGGTAAAGGAATATAATTTTGATAAATTATTATCAGTCAATTAAATATCACATGGGAAAAGTAGATTGCAACTCCTACCTCATATCATACCCCATTGTAGGTGAGATGCAAATGGTAAAAAATGAATAGTTTATAGAAAAACAACATCATGACCTTAGAGTGAAAAATGATAGCTTAAATGGGATACAAAACTAACTATATAAAAATCATAAATCAGACTATATTGAAATTTACATTTTTTGTGGTGCCGAGGATTGAACCCAGGGGCATTCTACCTCTGAGATACACCCCTAGCTCTATTTTATTTTTTATTTGGAAACAGAGTCTCGCTAAGTAGTTGAAGTAACTGAGAGCCTTGTTAAGTTGCTAAGGCTGGCTTCAAACCTGCACTCCTCCTGTCTCAGCCTCTCAAGTACTGAGATTACAGGTGTGGGCCAACATGCCTGGCAAAATTCACAACTTTTGTTTATCAAAACACACTAAACCCAGTGGTGCACACTTGTAATCCTGGTATTTGGGAGACTGAGACAGGAGGATCACAGGTTTGAAGACAGGCCTTAGCAACTAGTGAGACTCTCAGCAACCTAATGAGACCCTGTATCAAAACAAAAAATAAAAAAGACTGGGGGTGTAGACCAGAGGTAGCATGCTCCTGGGTTCAGTCCCCAGTACTGCAACAACAACAACAAGACATTAAAAGTAAGCCAGCAGGAGCCAGGCATGGTGGCACACACCTGTAATTCCAGTACCTAGGAGGCTGATATAGGAGGATCGCAGGTTCGAGGCCAGCCTAAGCAATTTATCAAGATCCTCTTTCAAAATAAAAATAAATAATAAGGCTGGAAGTGTAGTTAGAAGGTAGAATGCTTCTGGGTTCAATATCCAATGCAAAAAAAAAGAGTCAGGCAATCAGGCATAGTGGCACACGCTTGTCATCCCAGTACATGGGAGGCTAAGTCAGGAGGATGGCAGCCTACCTCAGTAACTTAGTAAGATCCTCAACAACTTAGCAAAACTGTGCTTTGAAATAAAAAAATAAAAAGGGCTGGGGGTATAGCTCAGAGGTAGAATGTCCCTGGGGTCAATTCCTAATACCACCACACACAAAACCTCCACAGCATTAAGAGTGAAAAAAGGCCATACTCAAAGGAGGAGAAGATATTTGCAATATACATATTCAGATCCTTTTCTAGATTTTCTATTCAGATATCAGTCTTTTTCATATTGATTTGTAGGAGTTCTTTATACAAAATATATGTTATATATTTTGGATATATATATATATCTTCAAGAACTATCATTATATATATATGTCTCCAGTGATATAGATCTCTATTTCTCATATATATATATATATATATATATGCAATATATCTTATCTTATGTATGCAATAACTTATCATAAGTCCTCTGAGTTTAAACAGGAGTTCAAATATAAGCCCCAGAGGTATCACCGGGAGCCGGTTTCCCTCCCCCTCGAGGTCCTCCTTGAAATAAAAAAATAAAAAGGGCTGGGGGTATAGCTCAGAGGTAGAATGTCCCTGGGGTCAATTCCTAATACCACCACAATCAAAATCACTATACCACCAATCCAGTACAAGGGATTACAGGCATGATACAGGAGGCTGAGATAGGAGGATTGCAGGTTCAAGGCCAGCCTGGGCAATTTAGTGAGACTTTGTTTCAAAATAAAAAAAATAAAATTAAAAAATGGGCAGTGGGTATAGTTCAGAGGTAGAACACCCCTAGGTTCAATCCCTAGTACCACACACACACACACACACACACATACACACACACACACACACACACACACACACACACACACACAGAGGTGGGGATAACTCAGGTGCCTGGATGGCGGAGGGGGGTCCCAGAGGAGATGGTAGATGAGACACAGGTGGTTAAGGGGTGATCTTACCTATAGGTGCTGAAATAGGTTCCTTCTGAAATTAAGGACAGTGTTTTTATGCTGAGAATTAAAACTCCATATTGTTTGAACTTATGAAATTTTCCTGCATTTCTTCACAATAACAGGAAAGTCTAAAAGGCTGCACCCTAACAGGCACCAAGGAAGCTGAGATGACAGGTCCTCTGGTGACTGTAATTTCACATGCATGTTCTTCACCTTTTTGCCCACCTTAGCCTATTCCCCTGTGAAAACTCTTCCCACCTTGCCCCTGAAGACTATGATTTGAAACACAAAAGTTTCCTCTATCTTCCTTCACATCTGGCTTTGACTAAATCTTATTTTCCTGCCAATTTGACAGCTGGTGGTTATGGGTGTGATAAGCCCCACCCCCACCCCCACCTCCACACAGCCTAGCTCTTGTACTGGGATTACACACATGTACTGCCATACCTGGTGTATTCTCTATTTTTTACTGTTATTTCTGTGTACTTCTTCTACATATTAAAAAACATTAACTGTAAAACTATTCCCTGCTACACCAACAACAGCCTCATCTATCTTGTGTTTACCACATCTCTTGATTGCATCAAGAGACCCCATGGAGTGAGTGATTGACCTTTACAATCTAGGACAGTGTAAGAACACTCTATGAGGTTTCCACAATGCAAAATTGCCTAATGACTCATTTTTCTCAGAATATATCCTGGTTATTATGGAACACGTGACTGTACATGTTCATCAATAGGTCTACAAATGTTCATAACAGTGTCATTCATATTGCCCAGATTGGAAACAGCTCAAATGCCCATCAAGAGTAGAATAGAGCCGGGCATGGTGGCGCACGCTTGTAATCCTAGCATTCGGGAGGCTGAGACCGGAGGATCCGGGTTCGCGGCCAGCCTCAGCTACCTAGTGAGGCACTCCACAACTTAGTGAGAATCGGTTTCAAAATAAAGAATAAAAAAATAGGGCTTGGGTATAGCTCAGAGGTAGAATGCCCCTCAATTCAATACCCAGTACCGCAAAAAAAAAAAGAGTAGAATAGATAAATCATGGCATATTCGTATACAAATCTCACAAACATAATGCTGACTAAAAGTAACCAGACACAAAAAAGTAGGTTCTTTATGATTCATCTATGTAAAATATAAAAGTAAGTAGAAACATGTAGAATTTGGAATCCTGGTTTCTACTGGGATTATTAATGAAGGTCACCTTTGACTGTTTCTTCATCTGAGTTCTGGTCCTGCAGGTGTGTTCAATGTGAAATTCACTAAGCTGTACCTGCATGGTCTGGTGCTTTTCTGTATCTAATACTTCAGTAAAATGAATTTAAAATGCACAAAGAGGAGACATTACGCATACACATAAGCACACATGGGCATATACACAATCACATCTAGAACCTGATGAAGGTAGAATACTGAGGTTGCCTTTCAATGGCTAACATTTGATGTAGTATTCCTTCTCCCTCCTGCCGGCTCCAGTCCTCACTCATTCAGCAGCCACTGAGCTGTGGCCAGGTGGTCTTCTCAATGCATCATAGCTAGCATTTTTCAGGGGAAGAAGATTCTAACATTTGAGAATGCTCTGACTCCTCTATGCATCTTGACTCCTAGATTTGGGTTGCGAAGAACACTTGAACTTAATCAGAGGTTTTGTACCCACCTGCTCTGGCCTACTGATGATAAATGTGGGGGTGGGCATGGTTTTGTCACTACTGAGTGGGTGGCAGCTGCAAAGGAGAGATAATTCTCCTCAATGATATGAGCACTTGGTGTTGATGAAATAAAAAGTCTTCTTCCTTGCCTATTGGAAAGGTTCAGCAGGTATGCTCTTTGATAAATGGCCACAGTAATGAAATTCACACTTTTTAATCACAAGGGCTATAACTTAATTAAAAACACATTGAGGATTGATTTGGGTTAGAGCGCACACCCAGTCCCCAACTTTATTAAATTTGGTATTTCTTTGCTCAGCCTCATCCAACATTTTTAAGTACAGAAGTCGATGGCTGAGGAGCTATCACCATCCGGATAGGACGGGCACAGATTTGGGGTCATGAGCAGACCAGACTGAAAGGAAGTGAGGATCACAAAATCCAGAAAAGGCAACCAGACCCTGTAGCCTCTTTCTGCTTTCACCTGTGGCTTCACCAGGTTCACTGAAGGAAGCAGGAGTCCTCATTGTTCTGAGTCCATGCCATGTCTCCTGGAGCCGACTAAGTTAGGTCTCCCAGGAGAGATGGGAATGCTGGGAAAGCCTAGCCAGGAGAACAGTCTTAGTGAGACCACAAGCACCCAGCACCATGCCAGGCCCATAGTAGGAACTCAGGAAATATTGGGTCATGGGAAAAGGAATCACAATAGCTCCTATGAACCTGATTTAATGCTCAAAACCAGCTTGCAAAATAGGAACAGTTATTGACCTCAATTTTATACATGTAATAACTAATAAGGCAAAAAAAAGATTAAATGATTTGCCCAGAGGGCTGTAGGATGCACGGGCCTAGGCAGATACCATTCATGCCCCACTCTCTAAACAGACATGCCTCTTCAAACACACACACACACACACACACACACACACACACACACATATAGGTACATCTGGACCCAGGCATACACTCATAAATTCATGCATGTGTAGCATAAAAGTATCATGTGGCCTCATATGTTATTCCTCTACTCCTCCCACAACCACACTTATACAAGTACCCCTAGTAACAGAAATACAAACACTCCCCACACATGTCCTTGCATATATACATGTTTGCATCTACACACACATAGATTGCACACCCGTGAAGATATAGCTGATATAAACACAGGTCCAATCTACCCATCCACATCACACACATACAGACATGCTCAGAAGCTGCAGAAGCACTTGGAATTATGCACGTGAACACATTTCTGACTCTCCATCTCTGGAATCTGGGAGGTGTGTATTGCATCCCTTCTCTGGATCTTTCTCAGGAGAGAGTCAGGGCCCCTGTGCTAGGGATGGGCCTTTGTAGGCCAGGGGGCTAAGAGCTCTGACAGTTAGAAGCCAGGTTATAAGGGAACAGCAGAGAGATGTCCAACACAGCTGGTGAGTATGAGTGTGTACCTCTGTGTGTGGGTGTGACTGAGGACACTTCTGGGAGCACTTGTCTGCAAGTACATAGCTGTGCAGAAGACATTTTGTGCCTATGCCTATGCATGTGGGGGCAGATATAGTCTGACAAGGTTTTCCAGGGAAACTGCTACCTGAGCTGCAGCTAAGCTTATTTTTAACCAACCCCTCATAAAAGTATAACATGACATGTATGTCACTTCTTGGCCACTTTGATTTATCTTAACCTGTCCCAGGCCCCTGGCACACCTCATCTTGTACAGATGCCTCTCTGCAGTCTTTTGCACTGGCAAGAAGCCAACTAGGACCCCCAACTGCCCATTTGTGTGCTTGGTGCGCCTTTACAGGTTACATTTCAGTGAGGTACATGCTAGAAATTTATTTATTTGTTTTCTCACTCATAGTCCAGAAAGTCTAGCTGCAAAATAGCACATGCTTTCTTGGTCACCAAGGTTACCTGGGGCCAACTGAGGCCCCAATCAAGGCTAGAAACTACTCTTTCTTTCCCAGTGAAATGGGGAAATTCTAGGGTGCATCCTGCCAGTGCAAGTCTGAGTATAAAGACAGAAAGAAGGCAAGAATTAAAATGAGTTGGCACTAGTGTTGTAACTCAAACAATGGGTTTTACCTGTAGGTAAAGGTCCCTTTAGTGTTAGTGGTACCCAGGCCTGTAATCCCAGTACTTGGGCAACTGAGACAGGAGGATAAAAGGCCAAAAGGCCAGCCTCAGCAACTTGGTGAGACCCTCAGCAACTTAGTGAGACTCTGTTTCAAAATAAAAGATAAGAAAGGCTGCAAGTGTAGCTTGGATGTATAATGCTCCTGGGTTATTAGTTTTTAGGGAATGAGTACTATAGGGGCTAAGAAGGTAGGACAGCTTTGGGTGCAAATCCTTTCTTAGGCAAGGGCCACTTTCCAATCGTGGGGCCTAGCTATACCTTCTTTCCAATTTGTGACTGGGATGAGTAAAAGCTAGTCTGTCCACTCCTATAGTGGTCAGGAGGGCCAGATTCAACAAGAGCTGGAGAGGCTCTTGGTGAACTGCTGACCTCTGCACAGATGAAAGAGCTTCTTATTTGCAAAGGCAACTGCGATGTTGGAAAAACCCAAAGAAGCAAATATTGCACCTATGCCAGTAGTCTCTGTGGGGCTCACATGTGTCTAGGAATGGGCCCCGTATGCCTCTTCCAGCTTCCAAGTAAATGAATACCGATGTACCATCTGCCTCAATTGTACTGTGTATACTGGAATGTCCTAAAGAGTTAGCTACATTTTATATTCCTGTCTCCAAAGTCTTTATATATCAGCAGCATTTCCCTTTTTCAATGACACTTTAAAAGTCCCTTATGTAGTCAGACTTGCTGGTGTACATCTGTAATCCCAGTACTGGGAAGCTGAGACAAGAGGATTCTCAGCAACCCATCGAGACCCTATTTCAAAATAAAAAGTAAAAAGGGAGAGGGGTTGAGGAGTAGCTTGGCAGTAGAATGTTCCTGGGTTCAATCTCCAGTATCCCCTACCCCACATAGCCCCTTACATTGCTCAGAAGTCTAAAGGGAGAAAGCTATTATGAATACTTATTAATCTGCCCTCCTTGTGTTTGTTTGGTATGATTATCTACCAGCTCACTAACAAACTAGTGGACCTACTGCACCACTGCAAATGACCACATTGCCATTTCTAATTAGAAGTATCCTATAAACTTTTAAACTGTGGTTATCCTTGATTGAAATTCTCTATGTGGTTCTGCCTCTGTGTGTGTGTGTGTGTGTATGTGTGTGTGTGTGTGTGTGAATGTTTACCACATGCAGATGGATGGATAGCTAGATAATTAGATGGCCATTGGTATCTCTTCTTTTTTGAAGTGTCTATTCAACACAATTGCCCATTTCTTAATTGAGTTATTTGGTTTTTTTAGTATAAAGTCTTTGAAGTTCTTTGTATATTCTAGATATAAGTCCTCTATCAGAGGGATAGTTGGTAAAGATATTCTCCCATACTGTAGGCTTTCTCTAGAAAAAGAGACTCTCGGTGGATTCCTTGATGAGCAGAAACTTTTTAATTTAATGCCATCCCACTTATTCTTGTTTTAGTTTCCTGAGCTTTGGGGGTCTTGTTGAGGAAGTTTCTACCTGGGCCCATATGTTGGAGTGCTGAACCTAAGCCCTCTTCTAGTAGCTTCACAGTCTCTGATCTAACTTCCAGGTCTGTGATCCATCTTGATTTGACAGGTTAGGATTTAGTTCTATTTTCCTGCAAATAGGTAACCAGTTTTCCCAACACCATTTGTTGAAAAGGCTGTCTTTTCTCCAAAGTATACATTTGGCACCTTTGTCAAAAATAAATTGGCTCTAATTAAGATTTGTTTCTGTATCTACTATTCTGTTCCATTGGTCTATGTGCCTGTTTTTTTTGCCAATACCATGTTGTTTTTATTATTATACCTCTGTAATATTGAAGTCAGGAACTGTGATGCCTCCAGCATGGTTCTTACTGCTGAGAATTGTTTTGGCTATTCTGGGTCTTTTGTTTCTCCATACGAAACTTAGGACTGATTTTTATAGGTCTATGAAGAATGACGTTGGTATTTTGATAGGGATTGCATTGATTCTGTAGATCACTTTTGGTAGAATGGCCATTTTGATATTTATTATGCCTATCCAAGTACAAAGGAGATCTTTCCATCTTCCAAGATCTTCTAAAATTTTCCTTTAGTGTTTTATAATTTTCATTGTAGAGGTCTTTTGCTTCTTTGGTTGGGCTTATTCCTAGGTGTTTTATTGGTTTTGAGGTTATTGTGAATGGAATTGTTTTCTCTATTTCTTTCTCTGCGTATTAATGGTTGCCATATAGAAACGCTACTGATTCTTTTAGGATGATTTTGTATCCAGATACTTTGCTGAATTTGTTAATCAGCTCTAGTAGTATTTTGGTTGACTTTTTTGAGTTTTCTAGATACAGGATCATGTGGTCTGCAAATAAGGATAATTTTAATTCTTCTTTTCCTATTTGAATTTCTTTCATAGTCTTCTCTTATCTAATTGCTTTGGCAATAGTCTCAAGGACTATATTGAAAAGGAGTAATGATAGTGGACATCTCCATCTTGTTCCTGATTTTAAAGGGAATTCCCACATTCAATATGGTGTTGTCTTTGGGTTTATAGTATATTGCCTTAATAATGTTAAGATGCATTCCTTCTATTCTGATTTTCTGCAGTGTTTTTAACATGAATGGGTGTTTAATTTTGTCAAATGCTTTTTCAGCATCTACTGAGATGATTATGTGATTTTTGTTCTTAGTTCTATTTATGTGGTGAATAACATGTATTGATTTGTGTATGTTGAACCAGCCTTGCTTTCCTTGGGTGAAACCAACTTGGTCATGGTGTACAATTTTCATGATGTGATTTTGAATGTGCATGGCTAGTTCTTTTTAAGAATTTTTTGGAAGAAAATATAATAGTCATCTTCACAAGAGAGGAATCCAAGATGGCGACTGAATGAAACAACTTTCCCCAGATGCTGAGATTTTGAACTAAATTTACCATAAATAGAGCTTCTTAACGGAAGAAAAATACAACAACAAAAAAAGCGAAATTTGAACTACAACTAAAGAAGATCCAGAAAGCGGACCTAGGAGAGCAAGGGAGTCCACCACGCTGCGGACCCGTATCCTGCACCACGGTGGAACAGCCCCACTGCTGCGCTGAAGAACTAGGCTATGGAGACGGGACCTGGAGCAGCGGGGACCAGCCAGACGCTATGAGCTGCAAACTACACGGTGGACATAGCTAACAGTCCGGGCGTGGCGTGGGCACCCCCGGGTCTCCATGCACTACCCAAGTGGGGATCCCCGCACCATCCACAGCAACTGCAAAGTGTGGGACGATCAACATAAGCTCCCGTGGGTCTGCTCCTGTGCTCTGCCCCAGAGATGGAACAGTGAGCGATGGCACAGCAGAGCCTGAAACAGGACAGCCACGAATCCAGCTTCTTGATGGAAGGAAGAGAAGGAGTACTTGAAACGTGAGAATGAACTGGGAGTGGCTAAACAGAGCCAGGAGGAACAGGGAAGCTGGCGCGCTGCAAAACGGCGGCCGCCATCTTTGCCGCCAACCCCTCCCAACCAACTTCCTGCCAGTTATCCAGACCATCATTGTCCTATTGCGCCCCCAGTGACCAGAGGTGGAACAGGCTGAGCAGCAGGGATCTGTAAGTTCTACTGCGCTCCCGGGTGCGGGTTTCACAATAAAAAGATTAGATTCAGACACCCACCCTTCTAGAGCCTAGACAGGACCAGAAGGGCAGAGGAACCCAGTGCACATAGAGCATCTGGAAAGGCCCAGCATTTAGACTGCAAAAGCAAAAAGCAGAGAGAGAGAGACACACAGCCAGACCCAGTGGAGAGCCCAGAGACATAAGCTAGCAGCGGGAGAAACACCAATGAAATCCTCTGCCTGCACTGACAGAGCAAATAAAAATGCCAGAGACACACTTGAAAATTTAAGCTTGGTACTTACGAACTAGCAGAGTGTTTGTTTTAGTGTCAGGTTGCTATTTGTAGATTTGGGGGTTTTTTTTATAACTTTTTTTTATTTTTTATTTTTTTACTTTTTTTTCCTTCTTTTTTGGTGTTATTTTATCTGTTTATACTCTGTTTTCATTTTGTATTGCCTTGATTTATTTATCTTTGTTTGGATGAATACTTGCTTTGTTATCTCTTGCTTAGGTTATTGAATCCCCTCCTTATCCCTTTTACAAGCTCCGCCCCCTCTATATTCCTCTCCACAACACTTTACCTCCTCTATTTTCTTTTCCTACTTTTCCTGTCGCATATCAATATCTACCATCTCTAATCTTTACAGTATATCACCTCAACACACTCAACCTCTTATTCTGCTGGAGCATACCCTCTTTTTTACCCTATTTCTGCAATCTTTACTGTGACCTCTCACCCAAACTTTATCTCTGAACACAACCTGTCGCCTCTAAACACCCACTGCAGAATTTGGACAAGACAACTTGCAAGAACAGCAAAGATATAAATTGAAGAACAGGGGAATCATGGGAAGGAAAAATAACAAAGAAACAATGAGCTACCACAACCCCTCAATAACAGATCTAACCAACCCAGAATGGCAGAGACTACCAGAAGAACAATTCAAATCTTTAATACTAGAAACAATACAGGATTTTCGGAAGGAATATAGGCAGAGCTTTAAAGAAATAAAGGAAGAAATAAAGGAACAACTAAACAAAGAATTCGATGACCTAAAAAGAAACCAAAGAGAAGCAATGAAGGAAGGAAAAGATGAAATAATCGAAATGAAGGCATCAATACAAACTATAAACAGCAGATTAGATCACATGAGTAAAGCAACAGGGGCGGTTGGTCAGAAACCAGAGAGCAGACCAAGGAGAACGGGGGAGACAGCACATATGCAGCACTAGCAGCCACCATTTTGTCTGCCTCCCGAAGCAGCAGGGATATACCCAAAAGATCTGCAGAGGACAAATCAGGTCTGTTCTTACAAACTTGCAGGGATTTTTATTTTGCTTCTTGCTGATGTTTCTTGTTTTCTGGTTTTTTTTTTTTTTTTTTTGCTTTGTTTTGTTTGGTTTTACTCTGTTTTCACTTTGCATTGCTTCGATTTATGTATGTTTGTTCGGAGGATTAGTTGCCTTGTTAGCTTTTGCTAGACCCTAGAAGTCAACACATGAAACCACCAAAGACACCAATAGAGCAGGCAGAAGAAGCACCAGAGTAATTGCAACTCAGTACAAGATAACACTCACAGAGACAAAATAAAAATAAGAAACCTACAAATTCAGAGAAAGCATGCAAGAGGAGCAAAGTTAAAATTTTAAGAACAGGGAAACCACGGGAAGGAAAATACCAAAGAAACAATGAGTCAACACTACCCCACAATAACAGAACTAAACGACACTGAATGACAGAGATTACCAGAAGAACAATTCAGATCTCTAATAATAGAAATGTTACAAAACTTCCAGAAAGAATGCAGAGAGAGCTGGAAAGAAATAAAGGAACAAATAAAGAATCTGACACTCTGGGCAGGAATCATAGAGAAGCCTTGAGGGAAGTGAAGGATGTGAAAGATGCAATAATAGAAGTGAAGGCATCAATACAAACTATAAACAGTAGATTAGACCACATGGAAAACAGAATACCACTCCCAGAAGATGACCATTCCAAAAATGAATCCATGATACATAATCAAGAAAAAAAAAATTCGACAGTACGAATTGGACATCAATGAGACCTGGGTCAATTTTAAAAGAGCTAACCTAAGAAAAATAGGCATACAAGAGGGATTAGAAGTTGAACTTATGGAATAAACAATCTCTTCAAAGAAATAATAACAGAGAATTTTCCAAACATACAAAGAGAAGTCGACACACAGGTACAGGAAACATACAGAACTCCCTCAAGACAAGACCAAAGAAGAGGTTCACCATGCCACATAATAATCAAACTGACCGATGTAGAGGCAAAGGAGAGAATCCTAAAGGCAATGAAAGTAAAAGACCAAGTGACATTTAGAGGCAAACCAATTAGAATCACGCCAGACCTCCAGAATCAAGTCATGAAAGCCAGGAAGGGCTGGAGTACCATATTACAAACTCTGAAAGAAAATAACTTGCAGCCAAGATTCTCATACCCACCAAAACTCTCTCTTAAAATTGACGGGGGTATAAAAACATTCCATGACAAACAGAAACTGAAAGAATTTATGATTTCCAAACCAGCGCTAGAGAAACCACTTAAAGAGATTAACTACAAAGAAGAACTAACGAGTAAACGTCAGAACCAGAGAAACAATAATTTCAAGGAAGCAAACAACTAAGCAAAGAAGAACAAACACCACAAAAAATAGAAGTTAAAACCCCAAATGTGAGGAATTAAAAACCATCTCTCAATAGTCACACTGAATATAAATGGTCTCAATTCCCCAATAAAAAGGCACAAGGTGGCAAAATGGATCAAAACCCAGAATCCATCTATATGCTGCCTACAAGAAACACACCTTACAAGGGAAGATTCTCACAAACTGAAGTTGAAGGGCTGAAGTAAGGTAATCCATGCCAATGGAACTTGGAGACAAGCAGGAGTAGCAACCATGATATCAGATAAATTAGACTTCAAGCCCAAGCTTACCAGAAGAGACAAAGCAGGTCATTTTTTACTAGTAAAAGGAACAATCCAGCAGGAGGAAATAACAATTATCAACATCTATGCCCCAAACGTAGGTGCAGCCACTTTCATAAAACAAACTCTGTATGATATAAAGACACACATAGATCCCAATTCACTAATACTAGGAGACTTCAATACTCCTCTTACATCTCTAGATCGTTCTGCTAAACAAAAGGTCAGTAGAGACGCCTCAGTCGTAAAGAATACCATACACCAAATTGACCTATTAGACACGTATAGACTCTTTCACCCAACTAAAGCTGAATTCACATTTTTTTCAGCTGCACATGGAAACTTCTCCAAAATAGACCACATTCTGGGCCACAAAGCGAGCACTGGAAAATTCAAAAAATGTAACATAATTCCCTGCATCTTTTCAGACCACAATGGAGTGAAACTAGAAATAAACTCTAAGAAGACCCAGAGTAACCATGTAAACACATGGAGACTGAACACCACATTGCTGAACGAGGAATGGGTCATAGAAGAAGTAAGGGGAGAAATTAAAAAATTCCTAGAAACCAATGAAAACAGAGACACAATATATCAAAACCTCTTGGACACCTTAAAGGTAATTTATAGCACTGAGTGCCCATATAAGAACAACGGAAACCCACCAAATAAATAACCTAATGACGCAGCTCAAAGCCCTTGAAAAACAGAAACAATCTACCCCCAAAGCCAGTAGAAGACAAGAAATTATGAATATCAGATCAGAAATTAATGAAATCGAAAATAAAACAAAATACAGAAAATCAACAAAACCAAAAGCTGGTTTCTTGAAAAAATAAACAAGGTTGACAAACCATTGGCCAACCTAACAAAAGAAAGAGAGAATCAACCCAAATTACCAAAATAAGAGATGAAAAAGGTGATATTACCACCGACAGTATGGAAATACAGAGGATAGTCATAAACTATTTTGAAAACCTATACTCCAACAAAAAGGAAAATTTGGAAGATATGACATATTTCTAGACACATAAAACCTTCCTAAATTGAGTCAAGAAGATATAGAAAACTTAAAATGACCAATAACAATCAAACATATAGAAACAGCAATAAAGAGTTTACAATCAAAGAAAAGCCCAGGGCCAGATAATTTTCCAAGTGAAATTTATAAAACATTTATAGAAGAGCTAATCCCAATACTCCTCAAGCTATTCCGTGAAATAGAAAGAAACGGGACCCTCCCAAACACTTCCTATGAAGCCAACATCACATTAATACCAAAGCCAAATAAAGACAGCTCACAAAAAGAAAACTATAGGCCTATATCATTGATAAACTTAGACTCAAAACTGCTAAACAAAATACTAGCAATGCACATTGAAAATCACATCAAGAAAATTATACACCATGATCAATTCGGGTTTATCCCAGGGATGCAAGTCTGATTCAACATACGAAAAATCATCCATGTAATACACCACATAAACAGAATCAAAGACAAAAATCACATGATCATCTCAATTGATGCTAAAAAAGCATTTGATAAGATCCAACATCCATTCATGCTAAAAGCACTGCAGAGAATCAGAACAGAAGGAACATACCTCAACATCATAAAGGCAATATACAATAAGCCCACGGCCAATATCATATTAAATGGAGAAAAACTATAAGAGTTCCCACTAAAAACAGGAAAAAGACAAGGATATCCATTATCACCTCTTCTGTTCAACATAGTACTTGAGACTCTAGCCAGAGCAATAAGGCAAGAGAAAGAAATCAAAGGGGTAAAGATAGGGAAAGAAGAACTAAAGCTATCCCTTTTTGCAGATGACATGATATTATACCTAGAAATCCCAACAAAGTCAGGCAAAAAACTTATAGAACTGATCAACAAATTCAGCAAAGTGTCTGGATACAAAATCATTCTTAAAAAATCAGAAGCTTTCCTCTACGCCAACCATAAATCCATTGAAAAAGAAATCCAGAAAACAATTCCACTCACAATAGCATCCCTAAAAATAAAATATTTAGGGAGCCGGGTGTGGTGGCGCACGCTTGTAATCCCAGCATTTGGGAGGCTGAGACTGGAGGATCCGGGTTCGCGGCCAGCCTCAGCTACCTAGCGAGGCACTCAGCAACTTAGTGAGACTCGGTTTCAAAATAAAGAATAAAAAATAGGGCTAGGGGAATAGCTAGGAGGTAGAATGCCCATGATTTCAACCCCTAGTACCGCAAATAAAATAAAATAAAATAAAATAAATACTTAGGGATAAACCTAACCAAGGAGGTAAAAGATCTCTATAAGGAAAACTACAAAAAGCTGAAAAGAGAAATCGACAAAGACCTTAGAAAATGGAAAAATCTACCATGCTCTTGGATGGGGAGAATAAATATCAAAATGGACATCCTCCCAAAAGTAATCTACAAATTCAGTACAATACCCATGAAATTACCAAGGTCACTCCTCACAGACATAGAAAAATCAGTCCTTCAATTAATCTGGAACAACTAAAAGCCCAGGATAGCCAAAGTAGTTCTTAGTAATAAGAACCATGCAGGAGGTATCACAATACCTGACTTCAAACTTTACTACAAAGCAGCATGGTATTGGCACAAAAACAGACAATGGATCAGAAGAGAAGAATCAGAAACAGACCCACACACTTACAGATTTTTGACAAAGGAGCCAAAAATATACACTGGAAAAAAGATAGCCTCTTTAACAAATGATGTTGGCAAAACTCGTTAACCATGTGCAGGAAAATGTAAATAAACCCCACTTTCTCACCCTGCACAAGAGTCAATTCCAGGTGGATCAAAGACCTGGAAGTCAGGCCAGAGACCTTGCAGCTACTTCAAGAGGGCATAGGACCAACACTTCAACACATAGGCACAGGTAAAAACTTTCTCAACAAGACCCCAAAAGCACAAGCAACTCAAAGGAAGATCAATACATGGGATTGCATTAAACTGAAGAGCTTCTGTGAAACTATCAAGAAACTATCAAGAACCTCAACAGAGAGCCTACAGAGTGTAAGAAGATTTTTGCCCGTTATTCTTCTGATAGAGGGCTAATATTTAAGATATACAAAGAACTAAAAAAATCGCAGCTAAGAAAGCAAATAACCCAATCAAAAATGGGCAAAGGATCTAAATAGACACTTCACAAAAGAAGAAATACAAATGGCCAATAAATGTATGAGAAAATGTTCCACCTCATTAGCAATCAGAGAGATGCAAATCGAAACTACCTTGAGATTTCACCTAACTACAATCAGAATGGCAATCATCAAAAACATGAACAACAACAAATACCTTCTTGGTGCCTTCTTCCACCAGTAGTTAGAGAATATAAACAATTTATAGGATTAAATATGGTGGCATAGAGGGAGTTAGCGTGTTTAAGTCATTCTAAGACTCATAACTCAACTACCAGAAAAATTGCTTCTTGACAAAGGAAAAAAATCAGTGAAAAAATTCAGCAAAACAATGACAGTTGAAATGTGGTAGAATGAGAACCAGAAGAGAGAGCAGAGGAGAGTAAAGAGTTCCACACATCTCACCTGGTGAAAAGAAGCAGCAGCAGCAGTACCATCTTGGCCAGGCCACACTTGCTGGTGGCTTCTGGCACTGTGGCTTCCGGAGACCACCAGCAATGAAGCAGTAGATTCTTGTGAAGCCAATGACTACAGATCATCATCAAAAGAAATTGACTCTTCTCTCAACAAAGACCCAGTTACTCAGATGGCCCAGCTAGATTCTCCAACTGCAGCTGAACTCATCCCTGCCTGCAGGGACCAGGAGCAGCACTCATCAAGACTGTGAATTAACAATCTGCCCCATTGGGAAACCACCCTGTGCAGTCTCAGGGACTTTAGTGGCAAAGAATAGACTCACTTGGTCTGTAACTTTGCAAATTACTCCTGTGGAGGTGGGGGTGGAGGCTACTGTCAAAATCAGCAGAAATATGAATTAGGAGAAAGCCTCTACAGATATTTGGGTGGGAGGATACTAGAGTTGTAGTTTGCCAAGCCCTTGTAGGGTCTACAGGGATCACCACAGGAAAGACAGCTGTAGTGTCTGGGTGGGGGAAATAACTCAGCCTACTGAGTTGCAGGCTCACTTACAATAAATACGTCCCTGGCCACATTTGGCTGCTACAAGCACCAATGCCAGAGACCAACAAGGGCTTATATGATCACACCTGTCCATAGCAACAGCAGTGTCCCTGGGGCTAAATAACTGAACCACACAAGCCCCAGGCTTATAACTGTACAGTCTCTCCCTCCCAGAATTTGGACCCTGAAAGCTGGGAGGCCAGTGGCCCTGCAGGGTTTTACTTGATCACAGCTATGGGCAGGGAACTCAACAATCTCTCTGCCAGTAGAGTTTGTGCCTGGCATGAATGCATGCAGTAACTGATAGTGCTCCACATGATTGTAAGAAGTAGATCAGGGGTGGTGTCCAAGGGGCCATCAAAGCTCAGTGAGGCAGGACACATGGTAAGAATATAGCAATCACTGGCCTTCCTGAGCTTAAGTCCACTGGCCACAGAGACTGGAGGTCAACACTCTGCAGTTTCATGGGCTCACAATCAGTAGAGCAGTGGTGGTGTCTGTGGCATACTAAATCCCAAACAAGAGGCAGCAGGCTCTCATCCAACTATATGCCACTCACATTATAGCCAAATATATCCATATACTAAAAGTGAAAGGATGGAAAAAGATATACCATGCAAATGGAGACTGAAAACAAGAAGAAGTAGCGATGCTCATATCCAACCAAACAGACTTTAAGCTGAAACACACCAGAAGAGACAAAGTGGGACACCCCTTATTAATAAAAGGAACAATCCAGCAAGAAGATATAATGATAGTAAACATTTATGCCCCAAAGTGTAGGTGCACCTACATTTGTAAAACAAACTCTTTGGAATAGCAGGTCTCAAGTAGACCCCAATACAATAATATTGTGAGACTTGAATACACCACTCACACCACTAGATCTATCTTGTAGACAAAAGATGAGTAAAGACTCTTCAGACCTAAAGAACACTATAAACCAAATGGAACTAATATACATATACAGAATATTTCAACCAGCAAGAGCTGAATACAGGTTCTTCTCAGATGCCCATGGAATCTTCTCCAAAACAGACCACAACCTGGGCCACAAAGCAAGCACCAACAAATTCAAAAGTTGTAATATAATTTCCTGCATCTTTTCAGATCACAATGACATGAAAGTAGAAATCAACAACAGGAAGACTAAAAGAAATTAAATAAATCAATGGAGACTGAATGATATACTCTTAAATGAGGACTAGATCAGAGAAGAAAAAGGGAAAAATTCCTAGAATTAAATGAAAATAGGGAAACGATGTACCAAAATCTATGGGATACTTTGAAGGCAGTGTTAAGAGGAAGATTTATAGCACTAAGTGTCCATATAAGAAAAACAGAAAGTCACCAAATAAACGACCTAATGATACACCTCAAGGACCTAGAAAAACAGGAACGGTCTAATCCCAAAGACAGTAAAAGGAAGGAAATAATTAAAATCAGAGCAGAAATCAATGAAATAGAGAAGAGCAAGAAAAAACCAACACAAAGGGTCAACAAAATCTTTTCTTTGAAAATATTAACAAGATTGACAAACCCTTAGCTAACCTAACCAAAAGAGAGAATCAACTCAAATTACTAAAATCAGAAATGAAAAAGGAGACATCTCCAGACAGTGGGGAAATTCAGAGGATTATCAGAAACTATGTTGAAAATTTATATTCCAATAAACTGGAAAACATGGAAGAAATTGACAGATTTCTAGACACAAACAACCTACCCAAGTTGAGCCAAGAAGATACAGAAAACCTAAACTGACCAATAGCAAACAAAGAGAAGGAAACAGCAATAAAAAACCTGACATCAAAGAAAAACCCAGGTCCAGACAGATTTCCAGCTGAATTTTACAAATCTTTACAGAAGAATTAAACCTAATACTTCACAATTTATTCCATGAAATGAAAGAGACGGAATCCTTCCAAACTCTTTCTATGAGCCCAGTATCACATTAATACCAAAACCAAACAAAGATCCCTCAAGAAAAGAAAATTACAGACCAATAACAGTGATGAACACAGATGCAAAAAATTCTTTTTTTTATTGTAGTAATTCGTGCATTGTAAGCATACATCTTTGTTAGGTACAAATTGTTAACGACGTATTTGCACACATTTCTCATTTGACTCCTTCCCCAATTCCCACCCTGCTCCCTCCCTCTCAGGTTCAGTTCAGTGAGTGACCTTGATGTAATTGTGTAAGTACATCATGTGCCTTAGGGTGTCTCCCCACCCTGTCCATCCCCTTTGGTTAAGTCAACTTCTTTGCTTATTGAGAGTCTCTCCTTTTTCAACTGGAGTCCCTCTTATGTCACATTTTCTCCCTAGCTTCCACATATTAGGGAGAGCATTTGATTTTTAACTTTTTGTGACTGACTAATCTCACTTAACATAATTTTTTCCAGTTCCTTCCATTTCCTTGCAAATAACATGATTTTGTTCTTCTTTATGGCTGAGTCAAATTCCATTGTGTACATATCCCATAGTTTTGTAATCCATTCATCTGTCCATGGACATCTTGGCTGGTTCCATAGTTTGGAAATTGTAAACTGTGTAGCTATAAACATAGATACACATGCGTTGGTCTGATAGTTTGGTTTCCTTTCTTTTGGGTAGATACCCAGTAGAGGGATCGCTGGATCATATGGTAGGATCATTCCCATTCATCTGAGGATCCTCCATACTGTTTTCCAAAGTGGTTGCACTAATTTGCAATCCCACCAACAATGTATTAGGGTTCCCACTTCTCCACAC
>PVLC010013592.1:0-41313 GCA_004027655.1 Graphiurus murinus | reverse complement strand
AAAAAAAAAAAAAAAAAAAAAAAAAAAAAAAAAAAAAAAAAAAAAAAAAAAAAAAAAAAAAAAAAAAAAAAATTCAATCAACAAATAACTTCTATAAAACAAAAGTACCATAAATGTAGTTTAAAAAAATAAAAAACACTGGGATGGGGGACTGGAAATATACATATAAGGGGTTGATAATATGGAAAGATTTCCAAGAAATCAATACAAAACATTTTTTTTTGAAATCCATTTTCTTTTTTTGTCAATATGAGCAGGACATATTCCATGTAACTTAAATGTTGGCTATTATGCTTATTCAACAAAGTTTTACAAATCTTTATTGAGTGACCAATACATGCTAAGTGCTAGGAAAAGCAAAAAGAACAAGATAGATATGTACCACTCTCTCATGTAGCTTACAACTTAGATTTGCTACTTGTATGATAAAAGTATTTCATAATACCCATAGAAGCTACAGAGATGATACTAATAAGTAACTAATACTAATAAGTAACTAATACTAATACTAGTAAGTAACTAATACAATACTAATAAGTAACCCCAAATTTTCCCCATAGTCTTTTAACTATTTCCGTTGTTCTTCAGAAATATACTTTGCACATGATAGAGTTCCAAAATGGAGTTATTAGATTTTTTTGTAGGAATTTTCCTGTTTTCTGATTATTCATCTTTTTAACAAATGTATTGAGCTCACACTTTCTACTAGGCTACAATATATGCTAAAACAATAAAGCAAGTAGAGGTGGTACTTACTTTCAGGGAAGTTGCAGCTTAGGGAAAATGCAGACTAATAAATAATGAAGTTTAGAATGGAAGATACATAGCTGGGCATGGTGGTGAATGCGTGTAATCCCAATACTTGGGAGGCTAAGACGGAAGGATCTCAAGTTCAAGGCCAGCCTCAGCAATTTAATGAGAACCTCAGCAATTTAGAGGGACCTTGTTCCAAAAATAAATAGATAAATAAAATAGGGATGGGGTGAATGTTCCTGTGTTCAATCCGCAGTAACACACACACACACACACACACACACACACACACACACACACACACGAGGTGCTGAGAGAGAAGCAGCATGTGAGACTGGATAGGAATACAGAGAAGGGTCAACTAAATCTGGCTTAGGGGTAAAGAGAGGCCTCTAGGTGACAGAGGTAAAGTTTAGAAAGTCTTGAAGATTTAGTAGGTTTTAGCCAAATGAAGGAGACGGGGCATTCTCAGAAAAAGGACTAGAGTGTTCAGGGGCAAGAGTGAAACATCATGTGTGCCTGAGAAACTGCTAAAGACTACAGTGCTTAGGACAATGAGGGGCAGGGGGTGAGGTTAAAAGGTACACAGGGAAGCTCTGCTAAGGTTGCAAAAGTTATTCTGAGCTGGGAGTGGTGGTGCATACCTAATCCCAATACTTGGGAGGCTGAGACAGGAGGATCACAGGTTTGAGGACAGCCTCAGCAATGTAGAGAGACTCTCAGCAGCCTAGTAAGAATATGTTTCAAAACAAAAGATTAAAAAAGGCTGAGGGTATAGCTCAAAGGAAGAATACCCTCGAGTACCATAAAATAGATAGTAAATAAACATATAAATGATTAAATAAATATTATTCTGAAAGTTGTATAAGCAGGAGTAGAACAAGATCCTTTAAATGTAACAATGATTATCCTGAAAACAATGCGGAAGCACTAAGTAGGTGTCACTTGCATAAAAGTATCTCAAAGGAGACAAGAACTGAATGAAAGCAAATATGAGAAAATTTAAAAACACAGATGACCTATCAGGTGGGTGAGATAGAAGGATACAGGAAGGCGAAGTATTCAGAATGACTCCGTGTTTTCGAGCCTGGACGCTGCACTGACTGATGGTTCCATCCATGAAGATAAAGCTTGTGAAAGCAACTTTGGAGGTGAGAAGATGCATGCCACTGGGTCACACTGGGCTTGAGATGACCTGTGAATCCAGCTGAACAAAACCAGGAGGCTACTGAGCATTTGCTTCAGGAGCTCAGGAGAGATGACTAGACTGAACATTAGCATTTGTTACGGTACGAATTGTAATGGAAACTGTGGGTTACTATAAGCCCACTCAGGAAGATTATGTTGAATGCAAAGAAAAGAGGTCTTAAAGGGTATGCTGAGAAGCCACGGACTTGTAGAGAGGAGGAGAGAGTGAAAAGGGCAGTCAGAGGCAGATGGGAATCAGAAGCCTCTGATACAAACCCAAGGGGGAGTTTTAGAATGTGTGATTGAGAAGTTGCACGGTAAATTAAAACAAAAATGTATCTCTTCAAATGATTTGGGTGATATGTGCAGTATCATTTAGTTTTACAGATTTAAGGATTCCTTGTATACAGATGACTCCCAAATGTTTATATAGTCAGTCTTTATTTCTTAAACCTTTATTATGCATTTCAGTTACCTTCTAAAAGTCTCCTGTTAGTCCCAAAGTATCACAAAGCAGTATGTTTTAGTAATAACCGTGCAGACTTACAAGCCAGGCTGCCGTGTTTAGTTTCTGTCCCCTCACTTAACACCGTATAGGACTTAGCCTTTCTATGTCTTCATTTGTTTAGTGGAGGTAACAATAGCTTCTTAGGATTGCCATGTGGATTAAATGAGATAATATGTGAAAAGTGATGGAAACTGTGTAGCACAGAGTCCACAATAATTACATGCAAAACTACATATATCAACTTTTCTCTGAAATGTCCTATTCCTATATTTATTCTATTTTACTAGCTCAAGCAGCTTGCCGTCACTCAGGCTGTACTCTTGGTGTCATCTGCTAGAATGTGGGCTCTGGGTCCCTCTGCCTTGAAAACTGCTCTGATGGCACCATCCAGTGTGTGCCTCACACGGGGTGTCCAAAGGATGTCTGTTGAATGAGTGAATGGATGACTCAGAATTATTCCTGAGTGTGTGTGTGTGTGTGTGTGTGTGTGTGTGTGTGTGTGTGTGTGTATGATTGAAGCCAGGAACATTTTTACCTCCAAGCTATGCCCCCAGTCCTTTTATTTTTTATTGGAAACAAGGTCTCACTAAGTTTCTTAGGGTCTTGCTAAATTGCTGAGACTGGCCTTAAACCTGTAATCCACCTGTCTCAGCTTCCCAAATCCTGGGATTATATGTGTGTGACACTAATCCTGGCTCATGATTATTCTTTATCCTCCTTATTCAGAATATAGCAGTAGTCAAAACCTATTGATTCTACTTTTGTAATGTACACTTTAATATATTGGTTTTTGTCTACTATGTCCAGATTCTTCTTAACTTTAAGTGAACTTTTAGTGTATCTAGTCTCCATTCTACCCAGGATCCCCTTCCTTCTTTTTACTTCTCCCTCTCACTCACATGCTTCATAGAAAGGCTGCCCATAGATTAACATTCTTCAAATAATTCTGATTCAAATACAAACTTGTTTTTCTGGAATTTGAAGCTTTTCATATGACTGATCTTCTTTCCCAGTCTTAGGTTCTGAGGTGGATCAGAGAACTAAAAGGTAAATTGATCATTTACTTTTTAAATAATAAATGGTGTTTAAATAAATAAACAAATAAGAAATATCCATTGTAGCATATGTTAAATGACAAAAATATAGTGAAGAAGATAAGTACTGTTTTATGAGAACGATTTCTGTGGATTGGTGCATCTTGGGAATTTTTATAATAAAAAAATTAGTTTTGGATGAGTCTTAAGGGTTAGGGGTATATCTCAGAGGTAGAATGCCTTTAGATTCAATTCCCAGTACCAGAGAGAGAGAGAGAGAGAGAGAGAAAGAGACAGAAATAGAGAGAGGAATAGAATTCAGATAGAATAGTAAGAGGAGTATATTCTGGGAAGATAGAATAAAGATATAAATATGGACTTTCTTAAGGCATGTGCATGATATTTGGGATATTTCAGAGAGGCAGGTAAGAGGAAGCATGGAGACTCACCTATGATGATAAAAATTAAACATGGAGGTAATTATAAAATCAAGTAACATATCGAAGAGGAATTAATAGATCTAGTGGTTTAGTTAATGACAATAAAAAGGAGAAAGAGAAATTTAGATGATTTTCAGTGCTAACTGGAAGCAACAGAAGATAAACTCAAATTCAGAAGCTACATCCCAGAAGAAAAGGGTCCCAAGGGATATAGGAAAGGGCTTGAGCTCAACCCAGGGTTAGGAGTTAGACAAGTCATTTTGCAGTGATCTAAGTTTACAGGTTTGTTGTGATTGTGAAAATATACAAGATCTCTTAGAGAGAATTGTGTGTATATGGGAGGGGGTATTGGGGATTGAACTCAGGAGCATTCTACCTCTGAGCTATACCCCCAGCCTATCTACGTATCATCTACCTATCTATTTACTTATTTATTTATTTTGGAAACAGGGTGTCATTAGGCTGCTGAAAGCCTCACTAAGCTGCTGATACTGTCCTTGAACCTGTGATCCTCCAATAGAGGATAGTTTCATCAACAACAATGGAATAAAGGATAATCAACAGAGTTAATAGTTTGGGAAGGAATGGAAGAGAATAAGCATTGAATAGGTCACAGATTAAAAGCTAATTAGCCAATATTGAGAAGAATGGAAACTTAAATTTCATTCATTCACTACATAAATAATTATCAAGCATCCACTAAATGTCAGGCATTAACAGCGAACAAGGAACAACATAGATGGAGCCATTAACTTCAGATATCTCTAGATAGTGAAATAGACAAGTAACTAGATAATTAGAACAGGACATAATAGGTGATTGTGAAGATAGGGGACGGTCCATAACCATGAGAGTCCACAGAAAGGCTGGGAAGATTTAAGAGTTGTGTGCTATTGTTGTTGTCATTACTGTTGTTTTTCTGGAGAAAGTGATTCCTGAGGCAGATTTGGATGGTAAATTGGAGTTATTTGGATGTTGATGAAAGAGGGAAAAAAAGAAATAAGTTCAAAGACTCCAAGACATGAAAGGACATGATTAGATCATATAGGACACGTATCCTATAAAAAAGAACAAAATTATATCATTTCCAGGGAAATGGATAGACCTGGAGAACAGTATGTTAAGTGAGATTAGCCAGTCACAGAAAGTCAAAGATCACATATTTTCACTCATATGCAGAAGCTAGGGAGTAATCGGAATACAAGAGGGACTTTAGACAATGGGGGAGAAACCCCAGCAAAGTGAGAGAGGTGGACTAGGAGAGGGTGGTGGGGGTGGGGAAGAATTAATAAAGGAAATACTTTTGCTGATGTTATGTATATACGTGAGAATGCCAATGCCAATCTAAATTTCATGTATTGGAAAGGGGAGGGAGTGGGGAGGGAGCCAGGGAAAAGCTCACCAAGTCCTGTGTGCATGTATGTCATTATTATTCTGAATTACATTATGATGTGAGGCTACAATGTACTAATAAAAAGTATATATATATATGTATATATAAAACTATATATATACATATATATGTGCATTGTATATGCATATATATGTATAGATGCATGACTAAGAGTTCGAATCGCGATGGGGGAGAGACCATTTTTGTCATTCACAAAGACAAACACAGAATTTTCTCTGCTCTGTAAAGACTCAACAATGTTCGGTAACCTGTATGCCTACTGAACTAGGGTAACAAATGCTGCAAAACTTTATCTAGCAACGCTAAGTGACCTGAGAGGATTAAGACTTTGAGCATACCCGGGAGTTGGGGATTAGTATGACAGAGTAGAAGGTTATGATCGTCATAGTTAAACAGATAGATGATTACATTGGAGCTGCCTACCTTTGGTTTCCTGCTTCCAAAGATGGATTATCTAATAGCTTTCACCTACAGTAAAGGTCAAAAGCTGACTTCAAGGGGAGAAGAGGAGTGGTCCTGTAGAACTAGATAGATGAGAAATCCAGGAGGAAATGGAGGTGAACAAGTGAGACAGAACACTGACCATCATCACTTGGTCACTTTTATTTTGACTGCATAGAAGATCCTACAGTATAAATTGAGATGGCTAGAAGTATTATTTAAATCCAAAATATCATGATCCTGGCAGCACCTTTTGCCTGTTTTTTGTTCAATGACCTATCTCCAAAGCAGTGGTGGTGTGTGGCAGGTGTTAGCAAATATGTGTGGAGTGGATGACTGAATTTATTGATGACATTTGGCAGGCAGATCCAGGCAAAGGACCAAAATTACTAGAAAAAAAAAAAAAAAAGACCCAGAAGAATATTTTTTTAGCTTTAATTGTAAAAGACAATACCATGGAACTTGAATAGAAATGAAGATCTAGCAGAGGGAATGGGTCCAAAAGGAAAAGATTTCTTGAAACCATAATATACAGGCTGTGAATAGGATGGACCAAAGCCCACAGCTTATTGACATACTTTTCCTGGTCTGTTACGACAATGCGTTCTTAAGTATATTCAAACTAAGAGGTACAGAACATCTTCCTCTGAAGTATAAGGTGTGTCAATACAGACTTTGGCCTTAATGCTTAGGAGACTTTTGACTTAACAAAGGCTTAATTGTTTTAATACTAACTAAATATTAAGAATCACAAACATTACTGGGTGTGGTGGTGTACGCCTATAATCCCAGTAATTGGGAGGCTGATTCAGGAAGATCACAGGTTCGAGGACAGCCTCAGCAACAAAGTGAGACTCTCAGAAACCAGCAAGTCTCTGTCTCAAAACAACAACAACAAAAAACAAGTAAAAAGGACATGGGTGTAGCTCAGAGGTAGAACTCCCTTAGATTCAATCCCCAACAGCCCCCCCCCCCAAAAAATCACAAATATTAACAATAATCTATATTTCTTTAACTTATTACATGTATATGTATTTTTCATTTCTGCTAGTTCACTTATCAGTTGGAAGATAAGTAACTGAAGCCCAGCCAGGGAGCTTACACGACTTACCCTGGCCCACCTAATTCCACAGAGCTGGAACGTGAATTTCATGTGCTCAACCCAAACAAGCATCCTTTCCATTACCCCACACCGGCACATCTAAAACCACAGTCGAGTCACATTTGGAAGCACGGCTGTGACCCGCGACACACAAGCTCTCAGGCTGGTGGTTTAAACGCCACTTGGCTTCTGAGCTGAGCTTCGGCCCAGTGACCCAGTGCCGAGTTTAAAAGCACTGTGGAAATCTGGGTTTGAATCCTATGGCAATGTTGCCCTTTTCCAGCACAGTAGGCCCTGGCATTCCTTTGTTTGCATTTTATTCAGGGAAAGTAATTGCTCTGTGGTCAAAATAGCATCTCGCCCGTAGACCTCTATGGCACTGGATCTCAGTGAGATCATTGAGAGACACCACGCAAGTCACCCACCCTCCAGATGAACAGCACACACACACAAACTGAATCTAGCCACTGCAAAACGGCCTTCTGAAGGAATTTTTTAAAATTATATGAAACAAAAAATAAACCCATTTCTTCATCGATATGTTACCTTTCCCAGAAATCTGATTTGACCTGATTTGATGATGGAAAGCATATTTTATCCTGAACCAGAAGAACTGATATTTCTTTTCTTGTCCTCTTTTGCCAGCTTTAAGACTTTCATCAAGCTCCTTGCATTCCCTAAGCCTTAGTCTCCCTTCAAATTAATAATAATAATAAAAAAACTCTTCCAACTCTATGAAAATATCATTCAGGTGTTTTAATCTTGATATGTAATTGAGATACATTTTAAAAGTTGACCACTGGAAATACTTAAAACATAAAAATATAGAAACATCGGGTCATGGTATACCTGTCAAAAAGGGAAGTTAGAAAACATACATTGGGAGGTTCAAGTTTTCATATCTTTTTTTTTCCCCCACTCTGAGGTTTCTTGAGTCCTTATTCATTTACTCAAGAAAGCTTAATTTAGAATTGGCCTGGTTCTGAGTCTTTAGGATTGGTTAGGAGAGTCCTAAGTGCTACTTAAGTGCCCCTTCTATTTCCTGGGCAAGAGTGCCTGGGCTGGCAGAGCCCCACAGCCCAGCGGGGCAGCAGTGGTTGTGGGAGGAGCCGCCGAGGGGCTGCTGTTTCAGCCCCTGAAATTAGTGCCTAGAGAGCTGGAAATTCCACTAGTCTCTGATCAGATGGTCCGGAACTGGAAATAACAGGAGTGAGAAGTTCATGAAAGAGAAGGCTGTAATCCCAAGGGAAATTTTCACAAGAGCCCACTGCCGCACACAGCTTTCAGCAGAAGGAATTCAACCTTCCTCCCTGGCTCTGTCCTGGCCAAATCTGTCTTCTCTTGGCTCCTGAGATTAACATTAGACCTCTGCACCTGTGTGGAGACTCAGTGGGAACATCGTCCTTACCCCACCCTGCCCACTTCTCTTCTGTCCTCTATCTTCTTCCTCACCTTCTTTCTATTTTTCTCATTTCCCCTTCTCTCTGAATGTAATTCTTCTAATATAGTACATACCCCAGCAATTTTCACACACTCTTTTAAATACTAGGCAGGGAATAAACCCAAAACAAAATGCATTAACCAAATCTTTAGTTTCCACATTACCAGAGGAGGGGGTATGATTGTGTATAGAAGTTGTCAGTGTCCCACTCCCTAATAAGACCCCAGATATGCCCTATACCTAGGGATGTAGAGCAGCCAAGTAACACCCTCTAAAGTCTCTATAAGACTCCTTCAGGCCCCAAGGTCTCATGGTCAGTCTTATTTAATGACTGATTAGATAACCAAAAAATGTAAAAGCGTCAAAAAAAATGACTACAAGTGTAATCTTCAAATAAAAAGGGGAGAATTATATAACACCTGATATATAATGCATGTCAAAACCAACCAATAGTCAATTTTTGATAAAAGAATCCTTTCTTTTTGGAAGCAAAATAAATAAAAATCTCTAAATTGATATTGCAAATTGATACACCATCAACTCTATCTGCAAACTAACTGCTGGTGATGCCTGAGATGAAACCAGGAGCTGATACAAATGTGAAAGATACTCAGCCGCTCAACTGACAAGTAAAGAGGAAGGCCTGGGTTATCTACATCAGGATAGAGGGCTCAAGGGCAGATTAACCAGGGCAGTGTTTGAGAAGGGAAACTTCAGTTAATATCAGTTAACTGACTTTTTTTTTTTTTTTTTTTTTTTTTTTTTTTTGCGGTACCGGGGATTGAACTCGGGGGCATTCTACCTCCGAGCTATACTCCCAGCCCTATTTTTTATTCTTTATTTTGAAACAGGGTCTCCCTAAGTTGCGGAGTGCCTCACTAGGTAGCTGAGGCTGGCCGAGAGCCCGGATCCTCCGGTCACAGCCTCCCGAATGCTGGGATTACAAGCGTGCGCCACCACGCTCAGCAGTTAACTGACTTTTTAAACTACTTTTAGAGTGTTGCTCCTGAGTGAAACAGAGTGACGGGGCAGTAGTTATATCCATTTTACCCATCTTCAAGCTGTGCCTAAACATTCAGTAAAGCAGAATAATTATATATTTATTCATTTATTATTATTATTATTATTATTATTATTATTATTATTATATAGTTATATATGGTAGTAGTCATTTATGGTACAATACAGTCATGTGAATTTTTTTCTTTTTTTTTTTTGTGGTACTGAGGATTGAACCCAGGAGCATTCTACCTCTGAGCTATATTTTATTTTTTCTTTTGAAACAGGGTCTCACTAAGATGCTGAAGCCCTTGCTAAGTTGCTGAGGCTGGCCTGGAACCTGTACTCCTCAGGTCTCAGCCTACCAAGAACTGGGATTACAGGTGCACACCATCACGCCTTGCCTCATAATCCTTGTTTTCTTCACATCAGCCTGGCCTGTTCATGGCCACTAAGCCATTAAGCATTTGCAAGCACTGTACCTCCTCTGTGTGAAATGCTTTTTCCTTCCCAGGGTGTGATGTGTTATTACTCATCCTTTCAATCCAACGCAAATGTCCTTCTTGATTTGTGAAGCTTCTTTTCAACAGACACCCCTAAACAGAGCTGTGAATTTTTTTCCACGGGGGGTGGAAAATTCCACAAAATTGATTTATTTCCTTTTAAAAAGTTAATCATGCTGAAAATAAGTACATATGTGATGCCTCTCCTCAGCCCCCTCCCCACATTCCCCCAGAATTTAAGTTTAACTGGGGCAGAAGCCATTTCTCAGTTCATCTTTGTGTCCCTAGAGCAGGTCTGACATATTGTAAGTGTCCAATAGATATTGAAGAATGAGCCGAGAAAGCAGCGGAAGTGTGGTTAGAGATGAGTTTGATGATAGTGGAGGTCATGTAATAAATTCACAAAAGTTCAAAGGGCAGGGTGGTTCTCAACTCTGTAGTATATTAAATGATGTGTAAGAGTAAGTAATGGTATGTGATGGGAAAATTTGAAGAGTATTGTATTGAGCATAAAAGAAAGAACTTTCCATAACTGTTTAGAACAATGAAGACATGGAAACCATTCCTGATGTGCCTCAATGTTTAAAAAAAAAAAAGAACATTTAATGTGTGAAGCCTAAGACAAGGACTAATCCCTGTTGGTGGATTCTGGGTTAAATGCAAAACTTCAAGTTTTAGGAATGGAACATTTGGAACAGAAGAAAATAAGCAGCAACTTTAAGTGGAGCAGTGATGAGTACCTCACAAACATAAAAGAATTGTAATCTCCAGCTTTCTGTCTTTTTAAAGAATGCTCGCATGTCTCCGCCCTGCATAATTAATGTAATGATATGAGGAGTTCTCACTTCTAACTTCCCAGGGTCGACAAGGTGGAGAGCAACCAGCAGACTGGGAAGAGCTTGCTGTTACCTCACAGGTTCTGGGGACAGACCTCTCTTCTGTATGACTTCACACACTGAACTTGAATCTGGAGACACAATTTCACAAGAAAGTTTCACAAGAGATGACACTTTGAATTTTTTTTTTTTTTCACAGAAGGGAAAATAAAACATCACCCATGTCTGGGCAGGAAGGCAGAGCAGACTCAACATGTGTTTATGAACACAGGGAGTGATGACCTATGCATGTTTGAAGGAAGCAGAATATATTTATTTTTCTTTGCAATTATCATCATGTATTTTTGAGGAATGGGGAAATGTGAGTCCTGATGCAGAAGCAAAAATAAAGAAGAAAGTTTTAAAAAGATATCAAAAGGAAAGTACAACTATACCACTCTCCCCCAGGGTGTGATATGTGAGACTCTGGAGAGGAAGGGACCCAGGGGCTGAGGTATGACTGAACTAGCCTCTGAGAGGTCCAGGCCTTCCTCTCTCCAACGTATTCTCTCCAATAAGAACTGAGGAGGAAAGACTCCAGGCCTTCTACTCAGAAATCCACTCTGTAAGACACAGCCGCAATGACTACTGGGTCAGCAGAGGACGGAGGAAGAGCAGGTTTTACAGGGTTGCCATTCCAGCTACTGACAGCTCTGGGTACCCTGGGCTATGGCAAGGCTTTAAGGGAGGCAGCACAAAAGGCCATTGAAGTCCTCTTGGCACCGCCTGAATGAGAGAAAGTTGCACTCAGGGCCAGCAGGCGGGTGGAATGAATGGCATTATTTAGAGCCAGAAGTCAAGCAGAAGGATGGGGCAGGAACATTTTCATTTCTATTTGCCATACACACAGTCCCTAGAATTGTTCCCTATACACTTGGAAACTTGGTCGGTATTAAGGAGAAGAGAAGAAGCACACTTAGAAACGTAAAGTACCGTTGGAAAAGACTGAATGGGGAAGGGGGGGGGGGAACTATACTCCCCGGGAACTCTGCAAACTTTCAGCTCATTTGGAAAGTTGAATCTGATTTTTGCATAACTTTTCTTTTTAGGAGACTAACCAGGCAAGGTCGAATCAGTAGCTACTGCAAAGAATGCATTTTGTTTGTTTCTTTGTTTGTTTATTTTCTAGTGAAAGGGAAGGGGAAAATAAGGCCCAGAACTTCAAGCATTGCTGGAATTCTATGTTACTAATGAACTAGAGGCCTGAAAGGCAAGAAGCTCATTAGTGGCTTCTGTGGAGAAGCTGGGATACTTGATGGTAGAAGGAAATGGAAGAGCTGCCAGTTAACAGCAGGAAGATCTAAATCATCACACTTAGGAGGAGAACTGGAAAAACAAGAGAGCATTTCACCCTCCGCAGAAAAATAATAGTGAAAGAAAGCCTTCATTGAGTATATATATGGAATGTCTTAAGTCAGGCTGCTAAATAAACAGCTGCTGTTGATGAAGGCAAGAAGATAAACAGGCATTCATAATACTGAGAAGGGCCAGGAGCAGAGGCTATGGGGTAGAGGATGCTCACTATTCTAAATCACTAAGTCAAACACACCTAGGTAGCACTGACTCAGAAGTAATCATCAGTTGCCCTCAGTCTGTGGCAGATACTAGGTTCAGCATCTTATAATGTTAATATGTCTCCTATGCGTAAGATATGATGCTAGTCTATGGGAGAACAGAGAAGCATCCTACCTCTCAAAGCATTTCCCATGTATTTGAAAAATAGGATCTAAACATGTACAAGGATAACTGCAGGTTCCAGACTGGCCTTGAAGACCAGATTATGATCCAAGTTGTAAGGGTTGAAAGTAGGGTAAGACTGCCAGGGTTCAAAGTGTTCAATTGGACTATTCAGAGATGAAAATACACTTGAGCTGAAGGGGGTTCAGAAAGTAATGTAGTCTGAAAAGTTTTAGAAATGAGAAAATGAAGGTCCTGAGAAGGAGTGGCTTATCTGTGGTATCAAAGTGACTAATAGTCCCTCAGAGGCATTTAGTATTCAAGTTCCAGGTCTATCACATATCTCTGGCAAGTTATTTAACCTCTCTGCACTCAGCTCATAAATAAAATAGGAGATGGGAGTGGTGGTGCATGGTTGTAATCTCAATATTTAGGAGGCTGAAACAGGAGAATTGCAGGTTCGAGGCCAACCTCAGTAACTTAGTGAAACCTTCAGTAATATAATGAGATCCAGTAGAATGCTCCTAGGTTCCATCCCCAGTATCAAAATAAATAAATAAAATAAAATAGGGATAATACCACTCATTACAAACTATCAGAAAAATTAAATGCAATCTTTGGTCAACTGTGATGTGCTTTCCCTCTGATCCAGACTGAACTTCAGAATCCTTCTCTACATAGAATCCCAGCCAGCCAACCAGCCATTCCTAATTGAAAAGAATTCTTAAGTGATATTTAATATAGATACTTTTAAACATACTAATGGGTTTTTGGTTACTATTGATGATGAAGTTCAGTAGACAGATTAAAACCTATTTTTAAAAGTTTATAACTTTTATAAACCTAAATTATTTGTTGTCTGATTCACAATTTTAAAATCCTATTAGGTCATCCCCATCAGTTCAAACCATTACACAGAAAGTCTCCTCGGTACCCGATCATTCTCATAAAGCCAGCTGCAGAATATAAGTTATGTTTTCATTTTCATGGATGACCACCAGCAGTCTGGTTTAGAATCAATCTGTTGCATGCCAGGAAATGCCAGTTCATCAACTCTCCTGCACGAGCAACTGGAAGCCAAGCTCCCCACTTTAGTCTTCAGATGAGGAGCTAAGACCAGTTACAGTCACCCCCAGTGGCTTTGGTCGCTCCCTACCACAATTAGCTTTTACTCAGTGGGCCCATTACATGTAGGAGCCACCAAATGTTAAATGTGAGAAGGGATCTTATAGGTGATTCAGTTTATTCTCCCATCCAATGTAGAGTTCCCTGTCACTGAAGCCCACCTTCTGAGTCAGGCTGAAAGTTACCTAGCCCCTTTGTCCAGCAAGACTGAACTAAGGTTTGTTCATCACATGAACTAAAGTGGAGGCAGAGCCAGGTATGTTGGTGCATGCCTGGGATCTTCGTACTTGAGAGACTGAAACAAGAGAATCGCAGGTTCAAAGACAGCCTCAGTAACATAGGGATACCCTTACTAACTTAGCTAGACCCTATCTAAAAATAAAAAAATAAAAAGGGCTGGAGAAATGGCCTGGGGTTTAATGCCCAGTACTTAAAAAAAATAATAATAATAATATAAAGTGGAGGCAGGTAGAGCAACAGTACCTATGAAAAGAGAGAACCCATCTGTCTACTAATCTTACATAGGGAAGTCATGGGCTGCCAATCTAATTCAGTACAACATTTTATTTGTGTCCAATATTATAGTAATCTGGGAGGCAGGGCTAAAAAAAAAAAAATCCCTAATTTAGAATGATCAACACTCTGAGTAAAAGAAAGAAGAAATATGAAAACAATTGAGACTAAAGATGCCTTCCTTAGGTGGTTCACAGGGCATGTTTGTGACACAAGAACACCCACCCCAGCGATGGGAGGATGCCGGGATGGAGGAGCCTGGAGGAGGGCTCCCTCCAGACTGGGTAATGGGAAGATTATGTGTTGTGTCCACCTTCATGATGGGAGGAATCTCAAGGGCTCGGCGATGCAATGCTGATGAAGTACTCGGCTACAGACCATTATTTACCTCCTTTGATTCACTAAAGTATAAATAATCAAAATGATACATAAATTTAATTGCTGGTGTCGTGTAGTTATTTTTGAGAAACAGCCACAAATCCGAGATGTAGTATTTAACAAACAGCTCGGGCTACCTACTCAGACTAAACACACAGTGTGCTCTCCAGGCTGTAATTTTATAAAAACAAAATGTCTTTAGAGAGAGAACAAGCTAGTACTATTGCTTTAAAAATCACTTTAGGAAAAGTTTCCTTACTAAACTAAAATAAAACGTAGACAATCTAATCCATTTTGCTGGCTGGGCTTGATCCGCCCCACTGTGCCATATTATTACCTTCATTTCAATGACATCCCACACAAACGTCTTCCCTCTAGCAGACTCCAGGAGCAGATAAACTCCTCTCTTTCTGAAGGACTTTTTTCCTCTAAGAGCAGAGGTTTGCAGACATATTGCCTCTGGACTCCTTTATACTCTCAAAAATTATCCAGATTTCAAAGACCTTCTGTTGCATATGCTATGGCTGTTGGTATTCACCATCCTGGAAATTAAACATAATTCTATGAAGAAACGTTTCAAGTTGGGTGCAGTGTGCACACCTGTAATCCCAGAACGTGGGAGGGTAAGACAGGAGGATGAAAATTTTGAGGCCAGCAGCATGCATTAACTTAGCGGGACCCAGTTTCAAAATTAAAAAAAAAAAATAGGGCAGGAGTGTAGCTCAGAGTTAGAACACCCCTGGGTTCAATACTACCAAAAAATTTTTTAAATGTATATATTTAAAAACAAAACAAAACTTAGTAATGGAAGTGGCATTTTTTTAACCTATGTATAAATCTTTTGACTGTTGGGATTAACAAAAGAGGCTAAATTTTCTCTTTTTTAAAAAATTATTTTTATTTTTTATACTTTTATTGGTGCATTGTGGTCTCACATCATAATGTGATTCATAGTGAGAGTGTCATACATGCACACAGCACTCGGTGGGCTTTTCCCCAGTTCCCTTCCTATCCTTCCCTCTTCCCTATACAGAGTTTGGGGATTTTCATATCTATACCTCTATTAATCTGTTGTGGTGTGTTATTTGTTTTAGTTGAATTATATAAAGAACTTCCAGCTTTGCATAGATAAGTAGAAAGAAAAGAAAGGGCAAAGGACTCTGAGAATGGCCTTCTCAGAAAATTGTGTGTTCCTTTACCATTCTACCCAAACTCAAGGAGTAGTAATTTCTTTTTCTTATCTTTTTTTTCTTTCTTTTTGGTACTGGTGATTGAACTCAGGGGCATTATTCTACCTCCAAGCTACACCCCCAGCCCTATTTTATTTTTTATTTTGAAACAGGGTCTGGCTAAATTGGTAGAAGCCTTGCTAAGTTGCTGAGGCTGCCTCTCAAGTACTGGTACCAACATGTCCAGCTAATGAGTAGTAATTTCTTAAAGACTCATTACAATGTACAATCTGAAACATTTTCTGTGAAATTTTTGTACCCTGTAACATGAAAATTCATTGGTATGTCTTGTAATTTGAATGATTTTTTTTTTTTTTGCCCATGAATGCTGTTTTTATAAGACAATGCATTGGTCATTTGTGCTTATTATTATACAGTATCCAAAAATCACATAGATCATAGTTGCGTTGAGAAGTCTTAAGGTATTAGGAAGTTTTCAAACTCATGGTGCTGGAGGTAAGTTTTCCAAAGTTATGGATTTTCTTTAAAACTTGCACTTTATCATTGACAGCAAATATTGTCAGTCATTTTTGCTGAAGAGACAGGCTCACTTTTGTTCAGTTTTGAGAAAATGTGTTACCAAGGGTGAGTAAGTATGGTTTGACTGCCAGACATTTTTTTCAGTTAAAAACAGTGTTCCATGAAAAAAGTCATGAGTTCAGTTCACAACCCAAATAAATAATCACACAAGTACGTTCTCTGAAGATAACCACCATGCCTTCGAATAGAGCAGAGCGATTTAGATACACTTCCCATAGGACATTAGGACATGAAAAAGAGATGCATGCAAAAGCCAAGACAATCAATTCAGTCAATTTTGTGCTACTTATCCAAAGACATTTAGGGAAGTTGCTTTTAAATTAATTAAATTGGGGGCATGGGTAATGGGAATTGACATATATCCCCCTCCCTTTTCACTCTTTTATTTTGAAACAGGATCTTGCTAAGTTGCTGAGTCTCACTAAGTTGCTAAGGCTGGCCTTGAACTTGCAATCCTGTCTCAGCTTCCAAGTCTGGGATTACAGCATGTGCCACTATGCCTAGTTTGTTTTAATTATTATTTATTTTAATTTAACTATTTGATGGCAAAAGCTACAATGGTTATTTGTACAATTTGAAGTCACTGCCTTGCTTTCTTTTAAGAGATCAGCAGTTTTACTCATGTAGGTTTTGCCTTATCAATGCAAACTTAACACAAGGAAAACCACAAACAGTATCGTAGCATTGTTATGGAAAATCTTGAGCTTGAAAACATCCTAAGAGTGTCTTCTGGACCCAAAGGGATCCACAGAAAATAGCTTGAGAATTACTGTCCTAGAGTATTTCAATACATTTTGCAAGCCAAAAATCACTCGCTAAAAGAAAAAAAATTAATTGAGTGTAAAAAGCCAGAATATACAATTTGGAAGCCAGGAGTGGTGGTGCATGCCTGGAATTCCAGTATTCGGGAGGCTAAGACAGGAGGATTGCAGGTTCAAGACCAATCTCGACAACTTAGCGAGACTCTCAGCAACCTAGGAAGACCCTGTTTCAAAACGGCTGGGGGTGTAGCTCAGAGGTAAAATGTTCCTGGTTTAATCCCCAGTAACACACACCACACACCACACACACACACACACACACACACACACACACACACATACACACACACACACACAGAATATACAATTTGGTAGCAACAACTAAATTTTTTTCAGAAGTGATTAGTGATAGTACAGTCATGTGCCACGAAACGTTTCAGTCAATAATAGACCATATTTACAATGGTGGTCCCATAAGATTATAATGGTGCTAAAACAATTCCTGGTGCTTAGAAGCATCCTAGCTGACATACTATCATAGTGCGATGTGGCACTCACATGTTTGCAGCGAGGCTGGTGTAAACAGACCTACCGTGCTGTCAGCCATATGAAGGTGTAGTACAGTGCCACATACAGTTAACAATGTGCAATGCATAATATTTTAAAAAAATGATAAATGACTATGTTACTAGTTCATATATTTGTGATAGTGTACTTTTCATCATTGTTTTAGGGTATATTCCATTCTACTTACTAGAAAAGTTTGCAGTAGAACAGTGAGCCAAGTTACACTGGCAGCAGCCTCGTAAATTGTGTTTACCATGTTTCTTTATTGCATCAAGAGGACACTCAGATGATGGTTTGTGTAAGTATACCCTGTGATGTTCGCACAGTGACGGATTGCCTAATGGAGCAGTTCACCCTATGCATCTCTGTCATTAAGCAATGCATGTCTAAAAGGCCAATAAAAATATCAAGGTACAGAAATGATACTTTCTCAAAATAAAATCTGCTCCTCTTGCCCCACACATGTAGCCCATAATTCTTGGTTCCTTAAATGCCCCTGGGTCTCAGATCTTGCAACTCTGAAATGAAAATAACAATTCCTCCTACAAACATTTTTTCACAATTATAAGCTTTTCATTGGAGACATTTATGACTCATGAGTGTGAAGTTATTTACGATACTTTCTGAGATAAAAATATAATCACACTTCTCTTTCTTAAAGGGTTCTGACATCGGAAGTTATTTGACAGTTTCTTCCTGAAAGAATTTTAAAAATAAACTTAATACTGGCAGGACAAAACCTGAGACAAAATGTAAGGAGCCTTCAAATTAACACCTGCTACATTTTTATCTAACAAAGGACAGGGGTAGCTCCTGACATTTGTTCAACGTGATTGACTAACTCAGAATGAGTTGTGATGAAAACAGTCATCAGTTTCATTACGCAGCTTCAGATGTGAATGATTGAATGGCATACAATATTACTCTTGACATGCTCTGACATTTTCCTTTATTAGAAAATATTTTCAAATAGCTAAGGAGCGGGACCATTAGCAAAAATATTTAATTTTGCAGAATATTACTTTGGGTGTCAGCTGGCATGGGATGAGACATACCGCTTAGTATGAATTCCTGAGGCTGAATGGAGGCTTTGAATGAAAGTTCACAGATTTCACAAAAATGTTGCCTTCCTTCTGGCACGAACTTGGAGAAATCCCTCTGCCAGTGTTTACACAGTTTTAGGAGGGCTTCACAGTTTATGATCAGATTAGCCTATTTTCCTCCTGGTGCCTGACTCTCGAGTCCACATGTGGAAATGGTTCTCTGAGGGTAGCAATAGAGAACCTGGTGCTTCAATAGTTTCCCCAAACAGGAATAGTCAGAGTCTATTAAAGGCAAGCAGTTTAGAGATACTGGGTTTCAGATGGAATCTTACTTTAGTAATCTTGATAAGAAGAAAGTTTGGGGTTCTTATATTTTACACATGTCTGAAAATAAATCCTCCCTAACCCACTCGCCTAAAAACCAGTAAAACATCTATGTGAGTTGCCATATTAAAAATGAACTGCCTGCCATATTAAAAATGAAAATCAGATATAGGACAGGGAGCTGTGAAAAATTTGGCTCCATCAGGCTCCATCACTGCCTAGGTCTCTTCTATGTGCTTCTGAGCTGGCATTGATCTTGAAATGGGGGCAAAACTGAGCAATGGAAAATCTTCCAGGGACTGAGCAGCTGCACGCATATGACTGGAGAATGGTCACGAGTGAGCATGGATGCTGGTGTGTTATCTAAGCAGTTCATGGATGTTGAGATGATGAGGTATATTGGACAGAACAACATAGTGCAGATCTGTGCATCATAGATATCAGTGGCTAACAAGTTGTCTAGATATAGACTATTAACCACAAAGTTTTAATACATGTTTACTATGTGCCTACTTCTGTGTTACACTCTGATTACTGGAAGACAATATTCATTTCAACAACATTTTATGTAGGCCATAAAGCTAAGAAGGAGCTACCACAAGGGACAACATGTCCTTGAAAGGAAACATAACCAGTGGGTAGGGTGCCCTTGGCCACAAGAAGGAAAGAACATGGAGCTTTGCCCTCAGCCTTAGCACTTGCACTGCTGCTGCAGTGGATAATACCCTTTCTTACTGAGGTTCCACAGCCCCTTGAGCTCAACTTAATCCTGCACAAAGTGACAGCTGGAAGTAGTATTTCACTTTTATAACTTTCAGAACATTTCTTGCAGTCAAGTATCTGGTTTTGTGCCCATGTTTGTTTTTACACCTCCTTGTGCTACACAGCAACCCTGCCTCCTGCAAGCCAAGGCCAGACAGAGCCTGGGAGGCAAGTTCCAAAAGGCTGACAGCACCAGATTCCAGATATAAGAAGGCTTCTCTCCTCTTCCTTTCTTTCTCTCTCTCTCTCTCTCTCTCTCTCTCTCTCTCTCTCTCTCTCTCTCTCTCCCTCTTTCTCATTTCCTGGTGACAAGGAGTGTGATTTCTCTGCAATGTGACATATGAAATTATGCCTAGCTTTTGCTAAAGGTAAGCAGGCTTCCAGCCCTGGAATAATTGGGAGGATGCAGAATTCAGGAGCCTAAGACATATTGAGAAGCTAATTCCTTGTATACTAGTACAGTTCTGGTAAGAGCCAACTCCTCTCAATCACCTTTTCTTCATTTCCAGGGCCACTGGACATTCCAATGGGAAGGAAGAAAATCAAAGTAAAAGAGAAAAGTTGAAGTTTGTTGATAGAAAAAGAGAACTACTTGGACTTTCCAAAAATGAGAGTAAAAAAGAAAGCCAACTGGGTGTGGTGGAGCATGCCTGTAATCTCAGTACTTGGAAGGCTGAGACAGGAGGATAGCAGGTTCAAGGACTGCTTTGGAAGTTTAGTGAGACTTTCAGAAACCTACTGAGACCCTGTTATAAAACAAAAACATAAAAAGGGCTGGAGTTATAGCTCAGAGGTAAAATGCCCCTGAATTCAATCACCAGGAAAGAAGAAAGAAGGAAGGAAGGAAGGAGGAAAGGCAGGAAGGAAGGAAGGAAGGAGAGAAAGAAAGAAAACCAAAGACTATTTAGATATAATCTAAGCATATTTGATCATCTCATAAATGTCAAAATTAAGGTGACATTAATGTAAAAAAACTGTGGAAGACTTAAGATTAAAGTGTAAAATTTAAATTCTTACCTCTTCAAATATGTTAGCTTCTCTTCTGTTAAATTTACAGAATATTTAATATCTCTGCCTTCAACATATTAAAACAGCTTTAGGCATAGAAGGTATAAGTTACAGAGAGAGTTGTAAGAAATAGAATTCTGGAAAATCAAAAGCCATAGTCCTATGGGTCCTCATTGCCTCCTTATTCTTACCAGTAACAACAGATTTCACACTATCTGTGAGAAATATAAAATGCCTACTCCCTTCCAATATAGTTACTCTCTGTAAAAATCATTTATACATCATCACCTTCTTAAAGATACATATTGGCTTCCAAAGTTGTTAAAGTAAAGCTCAAAATTATAATTTGCCAAACATATCAACTGCAGATTCATTCATCATTTATTGCATAGCTAATACATGACAAGCATTTGCTAGGTATAGAGAATATAAAGGTGAAATACAGGCTTACAGTGCTGAAAAACACACAATTTTGGAGGAAAACTCGATACATAAATAGCCCTCCACCAATCACAGGTATTAGTACCATGGATCCTTGGATAAAAGAACCCTAAAACCTAGAGTTGAAGACTTTAGAAGGCTTTCCAGAAAAGGTGATGGATGATTAAGTTCATTTTTAAATGAAAAAAAAAAAATTGACATTAGCTAGGGGAATAAAGTCTAGGTCCAAGAGACAAAATTTTCGAAGGCAAGAAGAAATGCAGAAAGGCATATGAGAACTAGAACAAGACACAGTGTCAGGGATAAGCCCAGGCTATTAGGTTAAAAACAGTTCATTAAGATCCCTTGCGATGAATTTTTTACTCTAATGAAATGAGGTTACTATCTCAGTCAGCATTCTCACTGCTACAATCCAAGACAACAGACCATACAACTTAGAAGAAAGAAGATTGATTTGCTCAGTTTTTTTGGAAACTTTGGAGTTTCAATCCATATGAGGCCAGTATCTGCGGAACTCATAGCATGGTGGTGGGAAGAAGAAAGAGGAAAGACAAGGACTCTGTTCTCACATGATGGAGGCCAGAAATGGAGAGCCTGCAAGCAACAGGATTCAAAGACAAAAGTACAGTCCTTAAGTCCACACCCCCAGGGACCCAACTTCTCAAGCCACACCCCACTAACTCTGGTTACCTTCCTCTAAACCCATCATAATGGATTCACACTGATGAGATTACAACCCTCGTGGCTTGCTTACATCAACTCTGAGCATCAATACATGAGTTCTTCATGGGACATTCTGTAAGTTATACCTAAGATTTTAAGTAAAAAGACAGAAACACAATAATTTTTTTTTATTTTAGAAAGATTTTTACCCAAAAGTTTCATGAAGAATAAACTGCTACAGGAAGACAAATCCAGAGGCTATTAAAGGAACCAGGAAGATGCATAATGAGAACATGGACTATGGCATCCATGATAGAGCAGGCAAAATGGAAAGAGCTGTGGGAAGATGGGACTTCGAAAGAGAATTAGAGTCTCTGATCACAAATTGGATTGGGGAGCCATGACTGAGGAAGAGGAGAAATCAACTAAGACTCCCAGTTAATGACTGTGTTACTTTGAGGAATCATCAGGTCTAGGAAGAGAGACTAGCTCACTGGGAAACATGTTGTTTCCTCTGAATGATCTTTTTTTTTTTTTTTTGCGGTACTGGGGATTGAACTCAGGGGCATTCTACCTCCAAGCTATACCCTCAGCCCTATTTTTTATTCTTTATTTTGAAATCGAGTCTCACTAAGTTGTGGAGTGCCTCACTAGGTAGCTGAGGCTGGCCACGAACCCGGATCCTCTGGTCTCAGCCTCCCGAATGCTGGGATTACAAGCGTGCGCCACCATGCCCAGCGTGAATGATCTTTCTTTACACATGTCTATATTGTGAAGCAGGTACGGAGCAAGAGGAACATATAGAAGAGTCATCAGCATCTTAGTTTATACACATAGTTTATTCATTAAACAGTGGAATGAATTAGACCATTTGGGCTTTATACCAACAACACATGATCAAGGATATGGAAGTTGAATCAAAAAAGGGATGTCACAGAAGCCAAGGGAGAAAGGAGATTTAAGAAAAAAAGCAAGCTGGACTTGATGGCACATGCTTGCAATCCCAGTACTTGGGAGGCTGAGACAGGAGGATTGTATTACAGATTCTCAGCCAGCCTCAGCAACTTTGTGAGTTCCTCTGCAACTTAGTGAGACCCTGTTTCAAAATAGAAGAATAAAACTGGGCTGGGGATGTGGCTTAGAATTAGAATGCCCCAGGTTCCATCCCAAGTACCATAATAAATAAATAAATAAATACTTACATGCAAGAAAAAAAGAAAGAAAGAAAAAATGGTCAACATTGTTAAATGCAGAAAAATCTGTCCAGTATAATACAGCCTTAACCCATCATTTCACACGGCAATGCTGTGATCTTTCCACCATTGGAATATTAAGGATAGGAATCAAGAGCGTAGGGAATTGAGGAGTGAATGAATGGCAAAGCATGAAGAAAATGTTAGTATACTGTCTATATTGTCCAGGATGAACTAGATTATACTACAGAAACAAACAATTCTTAAATTTTAATGGCTCAACCCAACAAAGGCTTATTTGGCATCGGGCTACATGTCCAGTCAGGTCATCGGAGAGACTGCTTCTTGCAGTCATGCAGGAGCCCAAGCCAATGAGGACCCCATATCAACACAGGCATTTACAGTTGCAACAAGAAAGAGAGAGAGCTCTGTGTCTCACGATACCTGCCAATAAACTCTTCTTTTACTGTCCAAGGCAAGTCACTGGCCACACAAGGCAGAGAAGTACAATGCTACCATGTGTTCAGAAAGAAGAGACTTAGATTTTTGCACACAGTCCTAATGAGTGCAGTAGGTTAGAATAATAGCTGCAAAGAATTTTAAGTTTCATAAGAGATTTTTGTTTGTTTTTTAAAGTTAGATAGACAATAGCCCTGGAAAATATATTTGTTTTCATACTCCATAGCTTGCATTGTGCAATCCACCCAGTATATATTATTTATATCTAACTGCCCTATTATAATGTTCTTCCTGCCAGGTATTGTGGTCTATGTCTATAATCTCAGTACTTGGGAGGCTGAGCTAGAATGATCACAAGTTCACAAGTTCAAGACCAACCTCAAAAACTTAGTGAGACTCTGTTTCAAATTTTTAAAAAATAAATTAAAATGGGTGGGGGTGTAGCTCAGAGGTAGAATGTCCCTGGGTTCAATCCTCAGTAACACACACACACACACACACACACACACACACATGAATATCCAAAGATCCTTCCTACTATTCTATATTGGGTACATCTTGCTCTACCTCAAAATTTTGCTCATGCATGAAGCTGTCCCCCGATGAACCTATTTGCCCACTAGAATCCAACTATATTTAAGTATGTATAGACCAGTTCTCCATATGTAAGAGGATACATTCCAAGATCCCTGGTGTGTGTCTGAAACTGTGGATAGTACTGAACTCTATATATATACCATATTTTTTTCCCACACATACATAACTATGGTAAAATTTAATTTATAACTTGGGCATAGTAAGAGATTAATAATTATAGCTAATAAAATAGAAAAAATGCAACAATAAACAGTAATAAAAGTTATATAAATGTAGCATCTCCCTCTCTGCATATCTTATTGTACTATACTTACCCTTATTCTTGTGATGACAGGAGATAAGACAATGTCGACATACTAAGATTCACTAAGTGAAGGATGTAGGCATTATGACATAGCACTAGACTACTAAGTAAAGGTTACTTGAATATAGACGCTGCAATCTTGTGACTGTCAACCTGAAAATCCAGGTAGCTATGAAGTGACTAAAGGGCAGGTAGTATACACCACATGGATACAGTGGCCACAGGGATGATTCATGTCCCAGGTGAAGTGAGGTGAGATGGTGCAAGATTTCAGAACAGCATACAATTTAAGATTTTGTGAATTGTTTACTTCTGGAATTTTCCATTTAATATCTTCTGACTCTGGTTGACCACGAGTAACTGAAACCATGGAAAGTGAAACCTGGGTAATGGGTGGGCCACTGTATTTTCTTGTGTTTCTAATATTGACTTATTTATGTCTTTTCCCCATGTTTTGGAGTACTTTCCTCTGATTCCTCCGGGGCAAGAATGTGCCCATGTGTTTCTTTTCTTTCCATGGAGTCACCAGCCATAAGGAATGTGCTCGGTCCATGATGTTGGCTAAACAATTGGTTTGTCCAAGACCAGAGAAGACAGTTCAGCAAACCCGAACCATTTCATATACTGTATAAATGATTCATAGCAGAATCATTTATACAATGGATATGAAGAAAAATTGCAGATTCTAGTTTTTTTCCATGGCTAGTGGCAGGAAATTGAGCAGCAGTGGCCTAACTCTTATGGAAACTCCACCCGTTGTATTGGCACTGTGGTAATTTTGCTTATTCTGCTTTCTGGGACTAGCCCAAACCTGTCAAGTTCTCACTTTAAAAACTTGCAGATGCATCCACCACATATTTATACACACGTTTTCATATGCAAAGAAGTTGCTACTGGGAGGAGTCACTTCAGAGAGAAGGCTTACAACCAAGCTATCTTCATCACAACAGATTTTCTCAGCTTGGCCTTCATTGTCTTGTCTGGTGGTCCACATTCATGTGCAGGTTCCCTCTCTGGATTCAAAGCAGTGTCTGGTCTGTAGGACCTGTGTGCTAACTGGCACCTACACATCAAAACCGTAACATAAGCCTCATTAGCACAATCAATCTCCTGAGCTAAACAACCACAGATATGCAAACTCAAGAGGACTCTGGAAGTGAAACAGGTGCACATGCTTTCTGGTAAGGATTTTCATTAAGCTCACAGCTGAAAATTTAGATGCAGTCATTACATTTTTGAGCCAGGTGTAGTCACAGAAACCACCCACACACAAAATAAATAGGTCAATACATAACCCAGACAGACCAGAAAAGGCTTTCTGAAAAAAAGGAAAAATTTGTCCAGAAGTGTGTTTAATGAAAGAATGAGTTAAACAGCAAAGATGGTGTATGATTAGAGAAAAGCTAAGCCACAGCCCTCTAGTTGTGTCCTCAGGACAAGCATCTACTGTGGTCCAGTGAAGCTACTCGATATATTTTCCACACAGGTAAGAACATGCAATGATGGCATTCTAACTTCAATTCTTGATTCAGAGCAGCAGAAATACTAAAGAAGCCCTGCTGCCAAATTGTAATCATAAATAATTTTCCTCTCAAATGAGTTGACTCCAGTTGGCATTTATCAACTTACAGGTCAGCACAAACGTTTTTAAAATGAGTCATCAAAAAAGGGAAGTAAAGTCTGTGCTGGCAGTCAGAAATCCTGCTTTCTCTCAGCAACTCCACTGAGTGAGGAGGTAACTGGCCAAAATCGATAATATTGGCTCGCTTACACCTGAGGTGGGGACAGAATCTTACCTTTGAAATGGTGTGAAATGCTTTAACAACAGCAAGCTCCTGCTACAGGGGTAGGTGATCTGGACCACTGAGTGACTCCTAACACAATTGCTGATGCCTTCCTCCCTGTCTCCACCTCTTCTCCATAAGCATGCATTATTTCTCCTCCTTTTTTAACTGAGATTGAACCCAGTGTCATTTTACCTCTGAGCTACACCCACAGCCATTTTTATTAATTTTTTTATTTTGAAACAGGATCTCATTAAGTTGCTGAGGCTGGCCTCAAACCTGCTATCCTCCTGTCTCAGCCTCCCAAATACTGGAATTATTAAGTATGCCACCACACTTGGCTAGTGTAGTGTTAGCAGGCATTTCTTCTTTTCTCCGCTATTCCCTTCTACTCCTATTAGTCTCCTTATCTCATTCTTTTATATTTTCTTGTGTGTTTTAGTCCTATTAGAGAGACCTAGAGCCCCCACCCACACTACTAAGCTCTGCAGAAGGGCTATTGTTGCATACCAACAGTGAAGGTGCCACCACAATAGAGGGTAGAGATTGGGGATGCCCTGCACATAGTAAGCACTAAATAAATATGGGATAAAGTGCTTAATATGTTTTCAACAGTCAGCCAGGCTTAGTGGTACATGTAATACCAGTACTTGGGAGTCTGAGACAGGAGGCTTGCAGGTTCAAGACCAGCAACAGCAACTTAAAGAGATTCTCAGCAATCTAGCAAGACCTGTTTCAGAACAAAAAATAAGAAGATCTGGGAGTGTAGCTCAGAAGCGGAATGGTTCTGGGTTCAATCCTTAGTAACACACACACACATACACACAAACACACTATAATATATATACTGAATATTATACATATATAAATATATATACTGGATAGAGAGGCAGAATACCTCTGGATTCAACCCCTAGTAACACACACATTATACATATATAGAATATATTATATGTACTGAATATATATATATATATATATATATATATATATATATATATATCGAGAGAGAGAGAAAGAATGCCTCTGGGTTCAATCCCTAGTACCACACACACACACACACACACACACACACACACACACACACTCTCTCTCTCACTCTCTCTCTATATATATACGTATATATATACGTATATACGTATATATATACATATAGAGAGAGACATATATATATACACTATATATATATGAGGAGAATATATTATCTATACTGAAATATACATATATACATACATATATTCAGTAGTCAAAACATGTTTCTCTTAATATTTCTGATGAAAATATTTGTGAATATTGTTGAGGTACTGTATCCCATCCGTATTCCCCAAACCTCCTAAAGTACAAGGAGCAGAAAGCTACTTATGTATTGTCAAGTCTCTGACTATTTCCAGTCAACCTCTAATAAGAGGCTGCATTTCCTCAAAATCAAGGAAATAAAAATGGAAATAGAACAAGGAGTTTGGATGTCCCACACTCATTTAGAATCAGACATCACAGAATTTTGAAATTAGTGTTTTCACTGTTGGATTTGTAACATTTTCTATAGCAGCTCAAAATCTCAGGCCATAAAAAGAGGAAGGAAGAGTAAAAACAATACAAAATTTGTAGGGAACTCTGAGGAATGTGAGCCTTACATTGAAGAAGTGCTGGAGACTTGTTGAAAGAGAGTAGGTCCAAACTCTTTCAGGAAGAAGCAGACACTGTTCAGTGATGCTTGTCTCTAAACAGGGGTAGATGTTTTCTGATTTTGCTTCTCTAGTGCATGATGTCCTGATATATCACTCCAAATTCTATTGACTGGAAACCAGAACAGGCCAGTTAGCAAGTACTTACTAAGCACCACTGGGACTAATGATACCCTCTAAACCATTATCCAATTTGTGTGTTTCATGACACATTTTGTCTTTAGAGACTAAAATACTAAAATAACCTACTCTAAATGCAGGCTGTTATTTTAAGTTTGAAGCTACTTTTGCCGAAGTCAACAGAAATTTTAGAGAAAATAATTAGACAAGCCACATGCTATGTACCAAATCATTATTAGGGAAACCAGCATTCTATAACCTTATTATTGATTGAAAACAGAGACACAAATTACTTTTGCCTAGTAGGGTCTTAACAAATATGCACTATTCCTACAATTTCAATCTTTGCAAAAGGAAATTACTTAGGAAACAGATTGGTAATGTCCCATAGTCCTACCATGTGAAGCTGACTTTCACTCTACTTATAAATAAGGTAAAAAAATCTTTTAGCTTGATATCACAATTTGAGTTTGTGATAAACTTTTTTGACTGTTACATGTTAATACAGGTAGTCAATGGTACTTTTCCCAGTTCCTGTGTTAATCCAAGAATGCTCATCAAAGTCAGCCTTTGGGGAGGAAGAAAGTATTTCCCAAGGAAAGAGAGTTCAGCAAAATAATGTGACTACTCCACCCAAACCTAACATTAGATAAATATTTTAACCTAGAAATATAGCAACTATTTCATTCCTTAACACATTCAGGAATCCCTAAGTCCCAAGAACCAAAAATAACAAAGCAAGAAATAATCATTGGGACAGTAATTGGAAGCCAAATCTTATCTCTTTTCAGTCACTGTAATTTGAAATGAAAAAAATAATTGAAAGGCAATGAAATACGCTAATCTACAGATATTATCTAAATTATTAGGCTTTTCATAAATAAACATAATATTATGCCCTGAATAATATAACTAAGAAATACTTTTTTATGTCTGCCTCAAATTGCTGATAAATACATAAAACAGTTACTTCCTAAAAAAAAAGGAAAAAGAAAATACTTAGAAAACAGATGAACTGATTATTCTTTTTGTCATCTGAACCACTCACTTTGACAAATATGAAACAACTACTTTCTACTAAAAGAAATAAAGTTAGCAACCTGGAATATCTCTTAATTTTTCTTCTCTCTTAAATAAATGTCTTTTTAAATTCTTTTTGAAGATTAAAAAGTTTCTTTCTTTTTTCTTCCTTTCTTGTTGTGCTGGGGATTGAACCCAATGGTGTTCTACCTCTGAGATACACCCCTAGCACTATTTTATTTTTTATTTTGAAACAAGGTCTCACTAGTTGCTGAGACTGGCCTTGAACTTGCAATCCTCCTGTCTCAGCATCTCAAGTACCGGGATAACAGTTGTATGCTACCATACCTGCCTTTTCATTATTAAAACACTTTTTATTGTAATTTAACAAATAGAATAAAATGCATGCAAACTTTCTTTCAGGTTAAGCAAGGCACACAAGGGTGCTGAGACAAGTAAGAAAGAAATGAACAATAGTGGAAGGCTTAATAGGAACCAGGAACTCTCAAAGGAGATCTCATTTAATCCTCACAACAAGCTTTAGAATAATTATTATTATGCTCATGGGAAATAGGAAGAAACCAAATCTCCTAGAAATAAATAAATGCACCCAAGATCTTTCAGTGAGTGACTCGTGGGGCCTTCACGTATGTGCGCTGTGAACCATGCTCTGTGGCCCCACTACAGTAAGTCTGTATTGTGTTTTAAGGCCACACTGTATTTCTGAACCCTCCCTGGAGACACTGATAACTATGTTAGCAGTAGTGGCATGCTGCAGAAGAGCTGAGTGAGTTTACATCTAGATCCCGAGGCTCAGATTTGCATATGTGAGTAATAAAGCCAGTCAGAAGCAGACTTGTGGCATCAGCCGACGTGGGCTTTACTGCCTCCAACCTCTTTCTCCTGGGGCACTCGGATGCCTTGCAGATGCCTGGCACCTCCAGCTGGCTCAGGTCTTTCCAGTCCTGCCTTTTCCTACAGTGCCACAGATTGCTATGGATCATAAAACCCGTGTGACTCCTAACCACAATCTCTATTAGATTTTTTTTTTTTTTTTTTTTTTTTTTTTTGCAGTACTGGGGATTGAACTCAGGGGCATTCTACCTCTGAGCCACACCCCCAGCCTTATTTTTTATTCTTTATTTTGAAACCGAGTCTCACTAAGTTGCGGAGGGCCTCAATAGGTAGCTGAGGCTGGCCGAGAACCCGGATCCTCTGGTCTCAGCCTCCCGATTGCTGGGATTACAAGAGTGCACCACCACGCCCGGCTCTATTAGATTTTAAATCTAAGATACAGAGACCATCTTGTTTATTTCTATCCTATTGTACTTCGCCCAAAGTGGGTACTCACTGAAAATTTATGAATGTGTGACTAGACCTCCCTCCCATTCTAATCAAAATATTCAAGCCCTGCATATGTCCACTCTGAAGTTCTGATCTTTGCTCCTTCAGATGATAAACGAGTAATACATTCTCTTAACTTATTAAGAAATGATTGACTATTAGACCCTCACAGATCCTACATATCAGTATTGTTGTATATGTGTGTATGTGTTTTGATGACTACTCAATTTTTGCAGTATGTTTATGAGCTACTGGAAACACAGGAATTTAGAGAGGGCAGGAAAAATGAATATGAAACAAAAATGATGCCCAGAGGCACAGCTAACATGTTAGTGCTTAGTGTGGCCTGGATAACACCAGTAGAAGACAGCAGGCAGAAAGGGGTATGATTGCCAATACTGTACACTTGATACTTGTCATTTCATTTAGTGCTCACAACAAACTTTAAGCAAATATTGTTCTTATTTTACTAAACAGAAATGAAGCCCAGAGAAGTTATATATTACATCATAACCGACATGGAGTAATGGTAGTGGAAATGTTCCCTGTTGGCCTGGCAATGACTTTCCTTTACTAGTCCTGAATTCCCCAGCCTCACAGTTATTGTCCAAGCAGTAGCTGGAGGAGCAAAAACTTAACCCATTACAAGGAAGATTTACCACAAGGATTAGAATTGCTAACTCTCCTAATGTAGCTGGATAGTAATCTTGGGATAGACAAGAAATAAAACTCATTTGGGGCACAATTTCTAAAGCCTTGGCCAAAGTCCCACCTAATATCTCATCAAGAACATCCCTTTCCTTTTTACAGAAACCCTTTTCCAGGGTTCCACAAAGCTGTTTCTGAGTTTGCGCCAGCCACCTAAGACCTGAATGGTTTCTGTAGCAATAATCTCAATAAAGATCACATATGATAAAAAATTCATTTCACATTTTTATTCTATCTGAAAGTCACAACACTAATGTAAAAATGCAAAACAGTCTTGTAATTGACTAAATGGATATAGTAGGTAGAATAAAAAACTGAAAGGCAGAAAAAGATTCTAAATTTCATCTCTAACACATTCTAATTTCATCTCTGTGATCTTGGGTCACTCCTTAATCAAGGTGGACATCAGTTTTCTCCAGTCTTAAGATTGCTATGATGGCATCTAGTGTTTGGATAGTTGTGAGAAGTATGTGTGATAATGTACACAAAGCACATGTAATAGTTCAATGAATTGTGGTTCCTATTCTTATGTTAGAGATTTTTCATATATTAAACAGATGTTATTGTTATTCCAAAAGTAATTTATGAATTCTGACAATTGGTCCCAAGCTCACTAAGAGGAATTCATACTGAAATGGCCTCAATTATTTTCTGCTAAACAAAGTCAGATCCTGTGTGGAATTTCACAAAATCTCCAGTGGTTATCCTATGGAAATAAAGATAATAGGGCTTTGTGTAGTCAGGGAGATTCATGACTATTTAATCAACTAATGAAAGTCAATTGATTACACATCAATCTAGTAGTACATTTTTGTTTTGCAAGGGCCCTGCTCAATATTTAGAAATGTACTATTTCTCTTTATGACTGTAACTAATATATACTCATTCTTCAGAATTAGAAAATCATAAAAGGTATAAGGAAAAAAATGAAAATCACCCCAAGTCCCAGTGTTAACATTAGGTTTTTATCTTTTCGACCACTCTCTTTTTTTATTCATCTGAGAGTGTGTTTGTGTATGTATGTGTACATACAAAAATATGCACATGGTTACATATCATACACAAATTTTTCATAACATGCCAGTCACATAAATATTTATGACTATTAATTATTCTTTTGAAACATGATCTCTAATGGCTGCCTCATATTGTACCTTATGAATTTATTATAATTTATTTGACAAATTTTTATCAGGAGAATTCCATGCATATTTTTTATTACTTTCTAAAATAATTTTATTTTCTGTGACAAATTTGAAATTTTGCTAAAGAGAATTTCATAGCTTTTGATATAGATAACAGTATTATAATTTTGATATATTTATAAAAACAATATTATTCCTCTATGTTCCAATTTTGCTTATGAGATCACTCATTTTACATAAACCTACAAACTCCTGTTATTATCATTTAAAAGACCTACCAGTTTGATAGGTTAAAAATGCTGCAAAATTATTACTTCAATTTATGCTTCCCTTTTGACTTGTGAGTGTGAGTATCTTTGTATAGTAATTGAAAATTTGTTTTTCTATTTTAAAGGATTTTCTATTTTGAAGGCTAAACTTTTTCCATAGTTCAATTGGCCTTTATACATAATTTCAAATGATTTGTAGGCACTTCTAGTAAATTAAGGGTATAAATCATTTGTCAGTACATACACTGTAAATCTTTTTCCCAGTTGATCAATTTTTAAAATTTTTCTTAAGGTGCTTTGATATATATATATTTTTTTCATTTAACCAATTTGATCATTTTTTCAGAAATAAAAGAAAGAAGATTTATACCAACAACCTAAAAAGGTGACTGAAAAAAAAAACAATGCACTTCAGTTAAGACAAAAAATTAAAATTGTTTAAATTTTCTTATTAGAAATGATGATCTCAAAATGAGTTTAAAAAAAAAATACTACATCCACCCATATAGAAGACAGACATCAAAAATACTATTTATTGAAATTTTAAAAAGATATCAAAAAAATTATTGGATAAAGGTAAATAAATAACATTTTCAATGTTGGTGTAAGAAAAATTAGAATTGAGGGCAAAAAATAAATAAGAACAGTAAGAAGACAAAAAAGCACATTTTATATCAAGGAGAGAGCAATCTACAAGAAATATAGAAAAATTTAAAATAAAAAATATGGAATAGTAACAAAACTGCCATTGAAGGGTAAAGATCAAAATATGTTCAAAAACTATAAGAAACTCAAAGAAAAATCAACAGAAACATAATGCTATGGAATAACAATTTACCTCTTTGATGGTTCAGATGAGTGAACAACAACAAATGAGAAACCAAAGATACAGATCTAAATAATCTTATTAAGAAGCATGAATAAGTAGACATATATATATATATATTTAAACATGGCCACTAAAATATGAATTTTTTACAAGGACCCATTTCAAACTAAAAAACAAAACAAAACATTTTACTCACAAAGAAAACATAACTCAGAAAAAAAGTAGTTATGCTATATGTAATCCAATCACAAAGCAATAACAATGGAGATTTTTAGCAAAGTATAAACGTAATAAAATGAGTTGGAATTCTTTTAAGTAAATGTATTTCACCAACTCATATTAAATAAGAAATTAGAACATTAATCACAGACTAGATCCAAATTATTGCCAAAGTTAAACCCAAGATTTTAAATATTTTAATTATTAACATAATATATTAGGCAAAAAGATAAAATTTTAATACTAAATTTGGCATCAAATGGCCGTTTGCATGACCATGGGAAGGAGGTTTGTCAAGACCACAAGCTCAGTAAATATCTGCACTATCAAAGATGAGCAAAGAAACCAATACAATCTAGGACTATGCCAATAAATGTCTGGATGAATGCCAGGTATCATCTCTATTCTACAGTGTATGGTGTCTGCTTCCACTCCTCTTCCATATCACACCTTGTGAGCAGAAGACATTTTAGGACCTAATGTGAGGAGAAAAACTGCAACTATTTGAAGAATAAAGCAGTCTCACACTTCTTTCTTTTTATATACTTTTATTAGTGCATTATAATTATATGTCATACTGAGTCACAGAGTGATAGGAACATACATGCATACAGTGCTTGGCATGTTTCCCTCTGGATCCCACTCCACTCCCTCCCCTTCTCCAGACATGTCATTGAAATTGGCATTGATAATTTCACATGTGTATGTAGCATTATTTAAACTGTTACCTTCATTACATCATTATCCCCCTCCTCACTCCCTTAAACCCCTTCCATCCTTTATCTGAGATCTCTTTTATTACCCAATTTCTCTCTAGCTTCGACATATGAGAGAAAATATACAACTGTTTGCTATCTGAGACTGGCTAATATCACTTAGCATAATATTCTCAAGTTCCATTCATTTTCCTGCAAATGACACAGTCTTGTTCTTTATGGCTGAGTAAAATTTCATTGTGTATATATCATATAATTTTATAATCCATTCATCAGTTGATGGACACCTAGATTGGTTCCATAATTTGGCTATTGTGCATTCTGCTACTATAAACATAGATATGCACATCTCTATACCAGTTTTTGGTCACTTTGATCACTATTGAAATGCAAACTCTTCAGGAAAAAATGATACCGTTTCACCAGACATTGATGCTCTCTTGGGTCAGGAGTGCTATGGGGGTACCACTGTACTTCAAAGCTTGATTCGAGAAATGTTGAAGAAATGAAATGAGAATCTGTGTAAACCGAAGAGCATGGTGATGGCCACAGAGTAAATGGTCACTGAAAGTCCATTTCGTCCTTCCAAAGCCCTACCTCTGGTAACTGTTTCTCGTGTAGGTAAGGTAAAAGAACCACATTGCTGGAGTCATGGAAATTTGCTGAGGAAGTGGTCTAGGCTTGAGGTGATGATAAGCATATACTCCTATGCACCCATATTCTTTGCCATAACACATTATTATGCCAACTGTGCACTGTTCCCTTCTCCTTGGTACATGACAGATTCTCAATATATAGCAATCTCTTCCTTTTCTTCTTCTTATAGAAAAACTGTGTCTTAGTTTATTTTCCATTTAATTCAACTTCATTAAATTCTACTCAATAAATATTTGGCTTTTTCTAAATACTATATATTATGCTGGGTTCAGCTACATGAGTTTAGAAAATGCACAACAATGGAGTTGATAGTCACTTAATAAGACATGCATTATAGGGCACTACATGTGCTCAGAAAGATTTTTTTATCACAATTCTAGATTTGAATGAAACATCAACATTGACTTTGGAACCCAGATTAACCCAGTTTTGCTGATGCTATGATGATGCTTATCTGATATAAAAGATTTGGCAATGGAGATATTTTGCAGGAACATCTTTTCCTGTAAGTACTGGGTGTGGCTAAAGCAATAAACCTGCTCTATTTCCCAATAATTTAAGCATGACTACATTTTGACAAATTTGCTCATGATTGCAAAATTACCACCTCAAGAAAAATTCTTTCCATTAAGGCACACTTTCCACTATTTTAGACTATTCTCCCCCAATATGTTTTTATTCAGGCTTCACTACACATCTCTCATTTAGTAATGGTTTGAAACAATGATGATGTGATTAGGAGAAAGAAGCAAGATACGTGATCTATGGTAGTCCAAAAAAAAAAACCCAAAAATATAAAGGATGTTTGTATTCTAATTCAACTTTCAGAGAAGTTGAGAGGTAACAGGTACACAAACAGATGGACTTGGTTCTTGTGAAAGATTACTAGTTTCTCTTAAATTATCTGAGGTTCCTAGCCTTTCATTCTTACAGACCATTTTCCAGGACGATACACCACTAATGTTCCATCTCTAGAGCATGATATCTGTGCTTGTTAGGGGAAAGCTATTTTATTAATTCAAAGATTTTAACTCTTAATGTGTGACACTTACTGAGTCTGTGCCATATGTCTGGCACTGTGCTAAGTGCCAAATGTGAATTATCTCACATGAAATAGAAAAGTATCACAATCATTGACATTATATACATAAGTGAGAATACCAATGCCAATCTCAGTATCCTCTATGGGGAAGTGGGTGAGTGGGGAGAAGCTGGAGGAAAGCTCATGAAGTGCTGTGTACACATATGCCACCATCACTATGACCTACTTTATGATGTGACACTGCAATGCACCAATAAAAGTATTTAAAAAAAGAAAATATTATTATGTTTATACTTTAGGAAACTGAGGTTTAGAAATTCATTGAAATACCACCACTAATAAAAGGCAAGGCAGGGATTTGACTCAGACCTCCTTCAACTTAGAGCTACACTCTTAGTTGCTGTGCTGGACTTCCATGGATAGATAGAAGAAACTAGGAGAGGCTAGAGCCACCATGAAACAGGAGAGGCTAGACCATCATGATGCCCTGAACATATAATCTTTCTTCCTGTGCTCTAGGATGGAGTTTTTTTGTCAAGCAAAATATAATGTATTCACACCCCTACATACACACTTTTCACATAGAAAGTCTTCATTCATGTATAAAGATATCTAATAATAACCATAGCCTTGAAATAAAATGTGTATCACCACATAGGACTAGTCTTAAATGTAGATTATAAAATGATTATCAATTTCTTAAAATTTGTAGAATGATGGTAAATTTATTCTACTTTTTTGGAAAGTTTTATATTACCTATGCTGGAAAACATAGTGTATAAGGTCCATTCTTTGGCAAAATATTGTCCTTTGTGTAATATTCCTCTTTTAATGCAAATATTGCTAGAAGAGTAACCTTTTTATCAAAGTTGCATTAGCTTGGAGATAGACTGTCCCTGGGTTTAATGTTTAATCCCTAGCACACACACACACACACACACACACACACACACACAATTTAATCCTAAATGTGTATTCCAAATGTGTGAACAGAAAGGTAGATCTGGACTTCTAGGAATATAAAATAGATATGCTTTTCCCTATTTCTACTGTTAAGTGTAATTATAAAACATTAAACATAAAACAAATGTAAGACTAAAGATAGAAAAAGGAACATAGCAGTGAGTACCTGGGATTTTCTTTTTGCATCATATATCCCAGACTGGAAGCTGAAAAGTCAACAATCTAGAAATGCTAGTGGGCACAGAAAATCAGTACCCAAAATGTTTGCTCTCCTGAGCCAGAGATCAGAAATGCAGCCTTGATAAAAAGAACATTTTTTACAAAGTCTGCTCTATTCCATGCCAATAACCAGAGAAAAAACTGTGGAGCCAGCCTACACACATTCACAAAGGCTAAGCGGAGCCAGAATTCCCTCCTCTGGATTCATTCTCTCTCTCTCTCTCTCTCTCTCTCTCTCTCTCTCTCTCTCTCTCTCTCTCTCTCTCTCTGCACAAAATAGCCTGCTTTCCTGGGCACACATCTTTGTAAGACTGCATAGCACCTCCTATTGCTGGGTTTGCACTAGGCTACCAATGGAAGCACCCAAAGGTCTCCCATGGCAAATTGCCCCACTACTGCAGACAACTGGACTACCTTATCAACCTGGAAGCACAGCAGCCCAGAATGGGATGAGCAACACCACATAATAGAAGACTTGTTGCTCCAAGACTGTAATAACACCTGACCCCTTGTTGGAATATGCCATAAAAAACAGGTGTGACTGGTTAACACAGGAACATGTAGAGCTCGCAAGGATAGAACTTTTAACAGGAAAGGTGAACCAGTCTGTAACTAATCGAATCACTGGATGGTTGCCCCAAGAATTATATTAAAATGTCACTCATTTACCAGATACCAACTGGTGTTGGGATGGGTGGAAAGTAATAGAGACCGAGCCCACTGATTTCCTCCCAGATGGCTATCTCCGAGTTTGCAGACATTATGGCTGCCCTGAACCTCCCTGCTCAGGAAGGTATACTTGGGGGAGGCTGTACATAAAATGATTAATACTCCCAACTCTTTTCCATAAGCTTAATAATTGGGACCCTGTATATCACCACCATCACTGTGCACCAGGACATGTGGTGGTTTTACCCTTTCACTTTTTTCATTCCAGAGGGTGCAACTATAGATGTAGAGCTACAGGCAGAATCCTTAACCCAACATGTTGCCAAAGCTTTAAATATATCTCATTGGACTCTTTCCCCTTTAGTGAATGAAACCATCCAGATGTGGAAGGTGGTTTTAAAGACCAGAATGACATTGGATATGCTCACTGCTGCCCAGGGTAGAATGTGTGCTCTTCTTCATATAGAATGCTGTGTATACATTCCAGACCACCAGCAGCAAGTACAGCAAACCTTAACAGAGATGTTCAGAGGTACAAGCTATTCAGGCCTTACAGGAGGATCTGCTTACAACCTGGTGGAACTTACTGTGCTCCTCCTGGAGATGTTTTTTTTACTATCCCCACTTGTGTGGCTGGAGGACTAATAGTCGCTTGCTGCACCTTCTATTGCTGTTGTAATCTTTGGGGTCAATGCAATGCTCTCTGGGTCAAGACCTGCACCACCACTCTGTGGTGGAGTGGAGTGGGGGTGGAAGTGGAGTGTGGGGCCCAGAGGAGGTATAGGCTGCCGGTAAAAACATGACCCTGCTCATCTTGCACAGCCACAGATGTATTCTTGGTTATATAAGCATGACTGACCAGGTCATCCCATGCAGATGAGTATATAGTTGTATAAGTGACTAGTCAAAACACAATACACATGTGTCCATCATGCTGGCGTGATATGCCATTTTGCCCAGAACCCTATATAAAGGACAGGTCTGTTGAACAAAGCTGCTAAAATTCTCCTATGACCAATTACAAGTATGCTCCACACAAATGAAAAGGTAGAAAGCATCAGCAAAGAAAGAAAATCTCAACTAAGAATGATTGGAGAATGAATAACCAAATGCAAACATTAGAATTTAAAATGAGCTTAGAACATGGGCTCAAAAAGCACAATGAAGGGGATAGAGGAAAGAATCAGTGAATAACAAGACAGAATAATAGAAATTACAAATAATATAAATTGCCCAGTATGAATACAAAAAACAAAACACTCCAAACTGAGGGACAGAGAAAAATCAATGCCTTATGGACCTGTGGGACTACAACAAAATATGCAACATCTGTGTCACTGGAATTGTGGAAGAATGAGAGAAAGATCATGGGGCTGAAGAAAGTGCTTGAAGTAATAATGGCTGAAAGGTTCTCAAATTTGACAGGAGACATAAATTTACAGATTCAAGGAGCTTAGTAAACCACAAACAGAATAAAGAAAAAAAAATCACTTCAAGACACATTAAAATCAAACTTGAAAACTAAAGAGAAAGAAAAAAAATTGAGAAAAGTCACACAATAACACTTTGTTATCTACAGGGAAAACATTCAAATGACAGTGGATTTTTTTTTTCCAATCAGAAACCAGAGAGGCCAGAAAGTGGCACAACATATTAAGTTTATTGGAAAAAAAATGTCAATACAGAATTGCATAACTAGTGAAGATACCCTTCAGGAATGAAGGGGAAATCAAGATGTTTGCAGATTAAGGAAAATAGGGAGTTTGTTGATAATAGACTGGCCCTAAAAGTATAGATAATTAGAGTCTAAACAAAAAGGAAAGAATAAAATACAGCACTTTGGAATATTAGGAAAAAAGAACATGGCAAGAAAAATGTGGGTAATAAAATAATCCTCCTTTTGAGTTTTCTAAATTAATTTTACAGTTGAAGCAAAAGAAATACTGTCGTGTTTCAAAATGAATGCAGAAGAACTACTTAAAATGATTATATTAAAATTAAGGGAGGACAAAAAGAGATAAAGAAAGGTAAAGTTTTAATATTTCATCCAAACTGGTAAAATGATGACATCAGTACACCATGATAAAGTATGCAGTAATGGAATATCTAGAAATATAAGAAAAAACTTTCAAGCTATGTAAAAAGAATCATTCAAAAAGACTATAGATAAATAAAATTGAAATTCTAAATATGTGCACATAACCCATAGGAAGAGAGGAGAAAAAAAGTCTGAGAAAAACAAACTTAAAAATGGAAAATAAAAATAAAATGACATATTTAGGTCCTAACATGTCAATAATTATATTAAATACCAATGTATCAGATAAAAGAAAAAAAGAATTCATAATTTTTAAATTTCCCAAAGCTAAATCTCCAATTAAATGTTTTTACTAGAGAATTCTATAAAGTGTGTGTGAATATATTATGAATTAAAGCTGATTATACACAGTCTTCCAGAAAATAAAAGAGAATATTCCCCAACTTATATTATGAAGTTCCTGTTATCCTGATACCAAAACCTATAAAATGATAGTATGAAAACTGCGGATAAAAAATGATTTGCAGAATATTAGCAAATAAAATGCACCAGTATATAAAATAATAATTATAGACCATGACTAACTGGGACTTATTCCTGGAATATAAGTCTAGTTCAATATTTAAAAATCAGCTGGGCATAGTATCACATGCCTGTAATCCCAGTACTTAGAGGCTGAGACAGGAGGATTGTGGGTTTGAGATCAGCCTCACCAACTTAGCAAGACTCTAAGCAGCCTAGCAAGATCCTGTTTCAAACAAACAAAACAAAACAAAACAAAAAGTAAATAAAGTAAAAAGGGCTGGGTGTATAGCTCAGAGGTAGGATGTCCCTGGGTTCAAATCCCCAGCAGACATTAAAAAAAATAAAAAATCAATCACTGTAACCCACATTAACAGACTAAGAATAAAAATTACACAATCATACCAATTGATATAGAAAACACATTTGGCCTAATTCAAAACTCATTATTTTTAAAATCTCAGAAAAACTTGTAAAGGAGAACTTCCTCCACTAGATCAAGAGCATTTATAGAAAACTATAGCTAACATTGTACTTAATGGTGAAAAACTGAATACTTTCTTCTTAATACCAGGAGCAAGACAAAAATGTCCACTCTCATTGTTATTCAACATTGTGCTGAAAGTCCTCATCAATGCAATAAGCCAAGAAAAGGAAATAGAGTACGTACATGTCAGGAAGAAATAAAACTGTTTATATCTGCAGATGATACGGTTGCCTACATAGAAAAATCTTATGAAACTACAAAACTACAAGAACTATTAACTGAGTCAAGCCACAAGATACAAGATAAACAAACAAAAATCAATAACATTCCTGTATACTGGCAAGGAACACATAGCTAAATTAAAAACACAGTATCAGTTTGGCACAGTGATGTACCCCTATAATCCCAGTACTTGGGAGGCTGAGACAGGAGGATAGCAGGTTCACAGCCAGTGCACAATAACTTAGGGAGATCATGTTTCAAAATAAAAAGTATTAAAAGACTGGGGATGTAGCTCAAAGATGGAATGCCCCTGGATTCAGTTCCCACTACTGCGCATACACACACACACACACACACACACACACACACACAC
>PVLC010013591.1:0-41325 GCA_004027655.1 Graphiurus murinus | reverse complement strand
TGGCTAATAAATGTATGAGGAAATGTTCCACATCATTGGCAATCAGGGAGATGCAAATCAAAACTACCCTGAGATTTCACCTAACTCCAGTCAGAATGGCAATCATAAAAAACATGAACAACAACACCTGCTGGCGAGGGTGTGGAGAAGTGGGAACCCTAATACATTGTTGGTGGGAGTGCAAACTTGTGCAACCACTTTGGAAAACAGTATGGAGGATCCTCAGACGAATGGGAGTGAACCTACCATATGACCCAGCAATTCCACTACTGGGTATATACCCAAAAGAATGGAAACCAAACTATCAGACCAATGCATGTGTATCTGTTTATAGCGGCTCAATTTACAATAGCCAAACTATGGAAGCAGCCAAGATGTCCATCCACAGATGAATGGATTACAAAACTATGGGATATATACACAATGAGACCCTGTTTCAAAATAAAGAATAAAAATGGGGCTGGGCTAGAGGGTGGAGCTCAGAGGTAGAATGCCCCTGGGTTCAGTCCCCAGTCCAGCAAAAAAAAAAAAAAAAAAAAAAAAAAAAAACAAACATCAGTTTTGACCTCTTCCTGCTATTTACTTGCATCAAGGCTCAGCAAATAGACTAGACTGTACTTAAGGTGATATTTTATTTTTCTTCTAATAGTTTATTTTTCACAATAATTAACTCATCAAAACTATTTTTTCAAAAATAGCTATAGGAGCAGGGGTAATCAAAAGCCCATTTACCAACTAATAGATTTAGCTGTGACAATCATGTTATCCATGTCCTGTAAAAACATCACATTAGTAGTTACAGCATTTATATAGTTTCATAGGTATAAATATTAAATATGAATTTAAATTATGTTATTATACTTTAAAAGTAACTTTAAGCCAGGTGTTGTGGTGCACACTTGTAATCCCAGTACTTGGAAAGCTGAGACAGGAGGATCACAGGTTCACAACCAGCCTCAGCTACTTAGTGAGGATCTCTGCAACTTAGTGAGACCCTGTTTCATGATAAAGAATAAAAATAGTGCTGGGGATGTAGCTCTGAGGTAGAATGCCCCTGGTTTCAAACCCCAGTACTGCCAAAAAAAAAAAAAAGGTAATTTTAGACAAAATTAGCTGCACTAACTTAAAGTTAGAGATGGAATTTGAGGGGTTAGATGTGCTCCTGTGTCAATTCCCAGTATTTCAGATGGCACACAATAAAAATTCCAACATGGCTTCAGTCCCAAGTACAAACACACACACACACACACACACACACTGCTGTGCACATGCCCTCCCTTTCTAGTACAAACGATACCATCTCCCAAGAAACAGATTTGAGACAAAAATTATACCGGCATCAGCCTTTAGACTAAAAAAACTGCACATGAGCAGGCCCCAAGGCCCCAAAGTACCTTCTTTTCCTTACCTTTCCAAGTTTGCGAATGACCAGGGTTAGAAGGAGCCAGAAAAGTGTAGCTGTAAGGCCAGTGCAAACAAGAATAATGACTTCAATATTGGATTTCTCTTCTGAGCCTGTAAAGAGTTGAAGACAGAACTTATTAAGTGGAAAAGAGTTCACCAAAGAGATAGAGAGGAAACAGGAGAAATGCATTGCCTTTTACAAAGTATGTTTGATTTCTAAAGGCCTAATGTCACCAGGCCTGAAACTGTGTGTGTGTCCGTGTGTGTGAAATTTATATGGAGTGTGGACTTTACCTTATGAAACTTAGAGAAACACACCCCTAGATAATTGTACTGGATGACTCGAGAATGAGTTGAAGATACATCATATATTTATATGTGCATACATATTTCCAACAACTAGGGAAGAAAGTAAAAATCAGACATTTATAGTTATCCTCTGCCTTATTTTCTGGCTTTTAAAGACACCAACAAGATAGGTATAGGCTACAGCCTGGCACTGCCTAAAATTAATATTCTATCTCTACCACTTACCCATTTGGGAGACTTTGCAAGTTACTAACCTCTTCACAGCTCAGTTTCCCCATTTAAAAATGGGAATAAGCTGGGCATGGTGGTACATGCTTTTAATCCCAGTACTTGGGAGGCTGAGACAGGAGGATCACAGGTTTGTAGCCAGCCTCATCAAACCTGTGAGGCCCTCTGCAACTTAGTAAGACCTTGTTTCAAAATAAAAAATAAAATCAGGCTATAGGTGTAACTCTGAAGTAGAATGCCACTGAGTTCATGCTTCAGTACCACAAATAAACAAATAAGTCAAGGAATAATAAAAGGCCTGAGAGTACATCTCAGTAGTAGATTGCTTGCCTTGCATATTCAGTAGCCTGGATTGCATCCCTAGCACCAAAATTTTTTAGATAGAAATGGAAATAATAAAATTCTTACTGTATGCAGTCATCAAGAGTGCTAAATGAGATTATGAGAAGTGATTAGAACAATATATAGCAGGTGACATATTTTAACTATCTGCAATATACCACTGGGGGGGGAGGCAGATTGTTAAACCAGTCTATTTGATTTGCCTGCAAAGGTCTAATATTCTATGTTTATATTTCCAAACGTCACCCAATATTTTTCAATCAACCAAAAGTAATTACTCTTAATTGGTAATTTATACATTGTAAGTATCCCTGCATACTTGCCTTCATTTGTATCGCCTTTGATAAATAAACAAGGCAGTTGGTATTATTTACATTTCAGAAATGAAAGAGCTAAGATATAGAAAGGCTAAATGACTTGTCTATAGTGGCATTAAGTTCACATCAAGTATGAGGTTCTTTTTTTGTTTTTGTTTTTTTGGTACTGGGGATTGAACCCAGGGGCATTCTACCTCCAAGCTACACCCCCAGCCCTATTTTGTATTATTTATTTTGAAACAGTGTCTCACTAAGTTGTGGAGTGCCTCACTAAGTAGCTGAGGCTGGCCCCAAACCTGGATCCTCTGGTCTCAGCCTTCCAAGTACTGGGATTACAAGTGTGCACCACCATGCCCCGCTGAGTATGAGGTTCAGAATGCAGGTTTTCCAAACCATATTATTCCACATACCCTCCCATTGAAAGTGGGTATATTAGGGAGAGTGCTTTTGTGTATTTGCATCTTAACTGTCCTCCCATATTGTACCTCCATTTCCAAATGCCTTTTTTAAGTTCCAATCAAACTCCATTATTGATTACCAATGCAATATAGTCAGGATTTCCCAACTTACCCGCCAAGGTGATAAGAGCTGCTGTGCTGACTTCTCCCAACTCATTGATCGCTTTGCACAGATACAGGCCCTCGTCATCTTTTTTGGCCCTCTCAATAATAAGGGTGTTATTCTCAAAGAAGATTCCTGCATTGAAAATGCCCCTCCATTATTATATGAAATGTCTGTGCTGAAGACCAGCCTCAGCATATATAAAGCCCCCATTTCATTGAGTCAATCCTGGGATGCTTTTCAAGTAAAGTCAACCCTAAGGAACTGTACCATCTAAGGCCCTTTTGGAGGGTTTTAAGATTTGGAAATCACAACACAACATTTCAGACTTACCTGAAGCAGGAAGAATAGGAATTCCATTTTTCAACCAGTGGATCTGGGGGCATGGTATTCCACCCACTTTGCAATCTAGCAAAATCTTGCCACTGCTGTTGACTTCAATATTGGTGAGATTCTCAATAATGAATGGGGCAACCCTTTCTGTAGAAATCATTGTAAAAGAAGTCAAGATTCTGAGACAGAGTGCCACAAATATGTCATTTGATATATTTCCCACCTACATATTTAACTAGACATTCAGATGATGAGATATTAGTGGATAAAGAGAGGATAAATGGGGAGAAACATATACTGTTTGGGTAAAATTGGGGCAATTTGCATTTTGTGGCCTTTAAATTATTCCTTAATCTTCAAACTTAGGAATGTGATCTTGAGCCACCCCAGGCAAGAGAAATGGCTTTCTAAGAGTTTTGGCATCCAGACTACAAAGTTTCATTTCCAAAATTTTGTACAACTAGTTTACCACAGAGTCTGAAATTCATTAGAGATATTTTCCTTTGAAAGCTTCCGAAAGGCTTCAGGAAGCAAAGGACTAATTGACACAGACTTCAAAGAATACAAAACCAAATCCTCATACTGGCTACAGAACCCACAAAACAGTTGGCTTAAATTCTAAGAGGTAATGGCAAGTCCATCAAATTCTACCTCTAATTAATAGCTGAGTATTACGCTGCATCATTTTGGTGCTGTTCCTCTGTGTCCAAGCCTTGCACTTGTACTGTCCCTTATCCTGCTGAGTCACATTCTTAATCACCAGCATCAATGTGATGGAGTAGTTACTTCTGAAGCTTTCAGTGTCTACATCAGGAACCTTTTCCCCAATGGGGTTGAACCAAGCAAGCTGATTGTAGATATATTTAGCTGCCTTGCACTTGAGCTGAGCATCATAGCCCTCAATCATTGAAACTACAGGTTCTGCCTCCATGAAATCAGCCACATCTGTAAGGAAGAACAGATATCATCATGAAAATCAACAGGCAAAAACATAACTACCCTAAATTATCAGCTTATCTTGTTACTGGGCACCCAGTAGTCACCCTACTCTTATCTAACTGTAACTTAGCCATTGATTAACCTCTCTATATATCTCTTTTCTCCATTTAGCCCCCAAAATTTAGAAACTACCATTCCCCTCTCAATTTTCTTATGAAATACACTTTTTTGGATTTCACATGTGAGTGAGATCATGAACTACTTGTGTTTTTGTACCTTGCTAATTTCATTTAATATAATAATCTCCAGTTTTATCCATGTTTTAAAAAATGACAGGATTTAATTCTTTTAGGACTAAATAGAACTGTATTGTATATATTGTCATAATTTCTTTATTCATTCATCAATGAATGGACACTTAGGTTCATACCATATTTTGGCAATTGTAAATACCATTGCAATGAATATTGGGAGTGCAGATATTTCTTTGAAATACTGATTTAATATGTATATATATGTATATACATATATATATACACATATATATGTATGTATATCCAGCAGTAGGACTGCTTGATCACTTTAGTTGTAGTTTTAATTTGTTGAGCAACTTACATACTAATTTTTTAAGGTGCACTAATGTACATTACCAAGAAATGTAGGTAAACACAAACTGTTGTCAACACTTGTTATCTTGTTATCTTTTTGGGGAGAGGGAGGAGTATACAAGAGGTTTATTTAGAGAAGTGAGGACACCGTATGAGAAAGGCTGTGAAGAGAGGAGAAAGGGTCACACTTCAGGGAAAAAGTTGGAACAAAGTCATATCTCATTGTGATTTTGATTTGCATTTCTCTGATGATTAATAATGTTGAGCATTTTTCATAAATCTTCCAGACATTTTCATGTACTGTTTTTAGAAATGTTTATTTAGATCTATTGCCCATTTTTATTTTTATTTATTATTTTATTTTATTTATTTATTTATTTATTTATTTATTTATTTATTTATTTATTTTACGGTATTGGGGATTGAACCCAGGGGCATTCTACCTCTGAGCTATACCTCCAGCCCTATTTCTTATTTTTTATTTTGAAACAGGGTCTCACTAAGTTGCGGAATGCCTCACTAGGTAGCTGAGGCTGGCCGCGAACCTGGATCCTCCAGTCTCAGCCTCCCAAATGCTGGGATTACAAGCATGTGCCACCACGCCCGGCTATTGTCCATTTTTAAGTCAGACCATTTATTTTATTACTTTTGAGGTTTTGTTTGTTTGTTTTTTGTTTGTTTGTTTTTTGTTTTTGTTTTTGTTTTTGTTTTTTTGGTGATACCACTGATTGAATTCAAGTATGCTCCACCACTGAGCTACACTTCCAGTACTTTTAATTTTTTTTTTTTTGAGACAAGGGTCTTAGTAAGTTGCTGAGACTGGCCTTGCACTTATAATACTCCTGTCTTAGCCTCCTATGTACTAGGTTTACAGGTATATGCCTTTATGCCCAGATTGCTATTGGGTTTTTTGAGTTCCTTATGTATTCTGAATATTAACCCATGGTCAGATGTATAATTCCCAAACATTTTCTTCCATTCTGTAGGTTGTCTCTTCATTCCAATTATTCTTTCCTTTGCTGAGATTTTCAATTTGAAGTAGTCTCATTTATCTATTTTTGGTTTTGTTTCCTGAGCTTTAAAGGTCTTTTCTAAAATATTCTTTCTCTGAAATAATAAGCAAGATTGATAAATCCCTAGCCAAACTAACCAAACAGAAAAAGGGTGAAGACTTAAATTAATAAAATTTTAGATGAAAATGGGGATATTACAACAGATACAACTGAAATCAGTATTAATTGTAACTATTTTAAAAATTTGTATTCCAATATGATGAAAAATATAGAAGAAATGGATTTATTTCTAAATACATATGACCTACCTATTTTGAACAACAAGGATACAGAAAAGCTAAACAGATGACTAACAAATAATGAGATCGAAGCAGCAATAAAAAGCCTCCCAACTAAGAAAAGCCCAGAGATTGACAGATTCACAGCTGAATTATACCATATCTTTAAAGATAAAATAGCATCCATATGCCTCAAATTATTTCATGAAATTGAAAAGAAAGGAACTTCCAAACTCATTCTATGAAACTTGATACAAAAAGCAGATAAGGACACTGCAAGAAAACAACAAACCAATAACATTGATGAAAATAAAAGCAAAAATTCTCAATAGAATATTAGCAGCTCGAATTCAACAACACATTAAAAATATACATCATGATCATGTGGGTTTCATCCCAGGAATGCAAGACTCTTAACATACGTAAATTAATAAATGTATCGCATCACAGAAACAGAACAAAGGACAAAAGTGACATTATCTTCTTAGTAGATGCATGAAAAGACTGAAAAATTCAACAGCCATTCATGATAAAATTCCTGAAGAAACTTAGAGATAGAAGGAACTTACCTCAATATAATAAATGCTATATATGACAAACTAAATCATAGTAAATGTACAAAAAATGAAATCTCTAAAGTTGCTATTTTTTTAAAATCAGGGATAAGGATATCTACTCTCAAAACTATTATTCAATATACTACTTGAAATTTTAGCTGGAGCAAGTTGGCAAGTGGAAAAAGTAAAAGGGATATAAGTAGGAAAGGAAAAAGTCAAATTATCCCCATTTGCAGATGTTATGTCCTAACTTAGAAGACCCCTGAAGGTTTTGCTAAAAGACTTCTAGAGCTGATCAACATATTCAACAAAGTATCTGGGTAGAACATCAACATACGAAAACCAATAGCTTTTCTATATCCTAATAATGAATCTGTTGAAAAATAAATCAGGAAAACAATTCAACTCAGAGTAGCTTCAAAAAGTATAAAATATCTAGTAATAAACCTAACCAAGGATGAGAACGATCTATACAATGAGAATATAGAATGACAAAGAAAGAAATTGAGAAAGACACTAGAAGATGGAAACAACTCCCATGTCCATCAATGTATAAAATTAATATCATCTGCAAGAAGATGAAGAATATATATGAAGTGGCAGAAAGACTAAGGCAGAGATATATGGATTTCATTTTGCATTTCTGCCATTTCTTTCCACCTCTCCAGGGATAAGGTATTATTTTAGAATCTATAGTACAGACAGTTTGTTTATTAATATATGATGTCCCTGGGAGAGAAGTAGTGGAGAATAGTACAGAATCTCTAAATTGGATAGCAACACTGACTAGTTTACTACAGATGTGATCTGGGAAGAATTAAAAGAGCTCTGTCAAAATGAAACTCTGGATATCTAGGTTTTGCTTGTAAGATAGCATGCTAAATCACTTTTAATCCTTTACCTTTAAAAAATAAAATTGGTATGAATTGTGAATAGTTAACCAGCATTCCAATATTCTTTCCCCCAAGAGACATACTGATATTCATATTTAATACATATATATACACTCACAACTTTACACACAGTTAATTTAAACAGAAATGTATTCAGTTTGGAGAAATTAATTGCTGGATAAAAATTACTGGTGACAGTGATTGGACCTATGGTTTTCCAGCCATTGTACTAGTGTGTGGGATTCAGGATAAATTGAATGACACTCTGAAAGCAAACTCTTGATACTTTAATAAAAAATAGTAAAGAAACCTTCTTTTGTCAATACTATTGTAGCATCATTTCTTGTGGCTACTTCAAAACTCCTAACTCCACAAGATCTGCTCAGTGTTATTTCTGCTAATATTCATCTTTGTCAATCTGTTTGTTTTGTTTTGTTTTGTTTTGGTTTGGTTTGGTTTGGATTGAACCCAGGGGCATTCTACATCAGAGCTACACCTCCGGCCTTATTTTATTATTTTTTTTTTTTGAAACAGGGTCTTGCTAAGTTGCTGAGGCTGGTTTTGAACCTGCGATCCTCTTGTCTCTCTCACAAGTACTGAGATTATAGGCGTGCGCCACCATGCCCAGCTTCAAATGTATTTCTTATTGATCACATAAGTGATGTTCTTGAATGCCAAATACAGTTGATCAGCTGAGATGATGGATCCCCAAATCAGGGCCTCTATTATCTAACATGTTTAGCATCAAAATGTTATGGTCATGGATAGCAACATCAAATTGTTACTGCAGAAGGCCAAGTAAGGTTTATGTGAATAATTATTGAATATCAGATAACAGCCACTATTCTCCTAAATTTTATTGCTTTCCATGGCACATGCTCACTTGGAGTTATTTTGTTCTCTGTGGTGAGTCACAATTTATATTTGCCACATTGCCAGTTGCCTTTTAGACACGTCAAAAATTCAATAACTAAATAAAAAACTTAATCATATTTCTCATGGACCAATCCTTTCTAGTAGAAAGGCATCTTTTGTGTATCACCAATGACTAAAACCTCAGTATTACCTTTGATTCCTTCTCTCATCTTCTACTCTTTACCTTCCATCAGTGGCCAAGTCTTGTTTATCAATTGCTCCTTTGCCCTAGTCTTCATTTTACCTTTCCTCTCAATTTCTATTTATGCAGCCATCCTAGTCTTGACAGTCAGACTTTATATACCTGGACAATTAAAATTTTTCCTTAACTAGGCTACTCTCTTCCAGTATCACTGTACTCCAAACTGTTCTTCAATGGCCAGCTCATTCATCTTCCCAAAGCACAGCTTTGATCACAAACATTCTCTAAAGCCTTTGCTGACTCACCAATGCCTCTAGATACAGTTTATATCATTCTTTCAAGTATTCAAAGTCAGGCCCTCTCAGGCCTCACTCTCCCTCACAAACTAAGTCTTTCAGCTTCCCTGAAAATCTTCTTAACTCACATGTTTAATTGTTCCACTTGTCCCATAAACATATCACATTGGCTTCTGGTAAACTTTCAGTCCTATGTTAAGAGTTATCTTTTCCATATAGATGTCTTATGAACACCCAGTTTAAAGTGTGCTCCCTCATTCCACCTTATTATTTTCTTTCAGATGGATCTACCAAAAATATAAAATTTCCCACCAATTTATTTACTTTATCTGCCATTAGAATATAACTCTATGAGGGTATCACAGCAGTCTTCGACTATTTATCTCCAACATCTCAAACACTGCCTGTCATATCACAAATGTTTAACAAACATCTATAGAATGAGTGACTGTTGATTTATTGATTATAATATGTATAACTTTGCTGAAGCCAACCTTTTTCCTTGAAATTCCATTTCTCATCCTCTCTGATATTGTGAATCATATTTATTACTCTATATTTTTATGGTTTTTCCCTTTGTGAAACCATTTTTTACTATCTTTGTCCAAAATAACTTCTTCCTTCTCTAGGATAATATCATCTGACAATATGCAAATTATGCCTTGATGTATTAGTTACAAGCTTATTTTTATTTCCTCTATTATCAGTTATATTGTAAGATAATTGAGGGTCATCTTATGAAGGATATCTTATGAAGCGCAGGATGAAAAACAATATTCATTGACTGTGAGCACACATTTAGTAAACTATCAAATCATAGGCTTTAGTCTCATAAATATTCCTGGGACTTTTTCATGACTGTCCATTCTGTCTCCTCGAATAATTTGTCCTCCCTGCTTCAAGACAGTAATCCCATGTTGGCTAGCATAGTGTTGGGGTCTTAGCCCGGCTGGAAAGACCCTGCCTCTAGATGGCACCTGGCAGAGTGCCAGAAGTGGCTGCAGGTGGTAACATCCTAGGGCTGCGCCACGCCAGAGCGCATGCACCAGCATCCCCGGCTTGTGGCCGGCCCAGGTGAGAACTGTATGAGGCACCTTGTGGCTCAGGCCCTGCGCGGCTTTAAGAGCCTCCACCTCCTGTGGGAGAGAGAGGGTTTTGGAGAGGGTTTTGGAGAGAAGGCGGGAGGTTGCTGGGTGGTGGTTGCTGGTGGTTGATGGGTTGCTGGTGGATGGTTGATTGCTGGAGAGAGAGGTTATTGGGAGTCTGTTGGAAAGGCACTATTTGGAGAGATGGTTGCTGTACTGTAACTGTTACTGCTTCGGTAGTGTCCTTGATCCCAGAGAGAGAGAGAGAGGTATAATAAAGAGAAGTTTGAACCAGCAACATTCAGTTATCGTCTCCATTGGGGCCTCACGGTTGAGGGTCCAGCTTGGGGGACGATAGCATAGAATACTCATCAACTACTTAATGATGTTTTAAAATGCTATGAGTAATTATTACCTTTACTGTAATTCAGGTGACAACAAAATATTGATGGGGGCATGGAGATAGTCTATTGGAAGGTGAATTTAATATAGCTATAACTGCTGCTGCTGCTGGAATGTTATATAAGTTGCAAAAGAGCATAGGGTCTCAGGAACATACACAGCCTTCCCTCATGCCAGGCTATGTTATACTTCCTAAAAATGTTCTCATATAAGTCAAAAATCTTCCTTTCTAGTTTCAATATCCTTTATTTCTTATTTTCTCTAATTTCTCAGGCAAGGAATTTTAGTATTAGGTTGAATGAGAGTGGTGAAAAGGGGTATCTTTGTCAGAGAAAAGGGTTACAACTTTTCGAAATTTATTATTATGTTAACTATGAGACTGTCATACATGGTTTTGTTGTTGTGGTATATTCTTTCTATTCATAATATGTTGAGAGATTTTATCATGAAGGGAGAGTAGATTTTGTTGAGTGATTTTTCTGCATCTATTAAGATGAGCATATGGTTTTTGTCCTTTATTCTGCTGATGTTATGTATCACATGTATTCATTTGCATATATTGAACCAGACTTGCATTTCTGGTTTATAATATTCATGTTTACAAACAAAATAATCATCTACATCAAATAACTTGAAGAATCCACTAAATAACTTTTAGAGCTGATGAAAAAAATCAGTAAATTTGCAGGATACAATATCAGCATACAAAAATTAAGAGTGTTCTGCACACCAACAATTAACTAGCTGGAAAAGAAATCAATTCCATTTATAATTGCTGCAAAAAATGTAATTAATTAATTAACCAAGGAGACGATATAATTCTACAATGAAAATTATAAAACACTGATGAAAACAATTGAAGAGGACACAAAGAATGGAAACACATTCCATATTAATGGATTGGAAGAATTACTTTTGTTAAAATGTGCACACTACCCAAAGTGATCTACAGATTGAATCCAATCCCTATCAAAATTCCAATGACATTCTTCAGACATAGAAAAATACTTTGAAATATGCATGAAATCACTAAAGCCTCAAATAGCCAAAACAATTTTGAGCAAAAAGAGCAATACTAGTGGAATCACATTACCTGACGTTAAAACATAGTACTAACCTATGGTAAACAAAACAGTGTGCTAGTGGCATAAGAACAAATACATAGATAAAATGAAAAAATAGTGAACCTAGAAATTATTCCAGATATTTTTAGCCAAGTTTGTGTGTGTGTGTGTGTGTGTGTGTGTGTGTGTGTGTGTGTGTGTGTGTGGTACTGGGGATGGAATCCAAGGGCATTCTAACTCTGAGCTATATCCCCAGCCCTATTTTATTCTTTATTTTGAAACAAGGTCTCACTGAGTTGCAGAGGGCCTCACAAGTTGCTGAGGCTGGCCACAAATCTGTGATCCTCCTATCATAGCCTCCCAAGTATTGGGATTACAAGCACGCACCATCAAGCCTGGCTAGCTAACTGGTATTTTTAAAAAGGCATCAAGAACATACATTGGAGAAAAGACAATCTTTTTAATAAATATTGCTGGAAAAACTGGATATCCATACTAATGAGAATGAAATAAGACTCCTATCTCTTACCACAAATAGAAATAAACTCAAAATGGGAAAAAAACTTAAATATAAGATATAAAATTAGTATGACAAAAGACATGGTAAATGTTACAGGACACTATGACTCCAAAAGCATAAGAACAAAAGCAGAAATTGAGAGATTGGGAGCAAGATGTTGGCTGAGTAAGATATTCCAGAAATTGTGTCCCCATAAGGAAAACCAATTTGAACACCTATTCCCACAACGAACTACCTTCATAAGATATAAGCAGGCCAAGTGAGAGACCATACTGTCTGATTGTAGTGTAAAAAGGAAAGAAAACGCATTGTGAAAGGCAGGAAGAAAAAATTGTCCATATCATCCTTCTCCCAACTCCAAGCCACTCAATGAAGAGAGAGACCTCTCCTACTTGATAGGACTAGAGGGTATTAGTCTGACCTTTGACTTGAAATCCCAGTAGCACACCAATAAGCACAAACTGAGACCCTGGACTATAGTTAGGTAGGGAGCAAAAGGACTACTTCTATCACCTCTCCCCAACCTTGGGCAGGAAGATTCTAACCACTGCGAAGTGGGGCAGAGAAGTAAGCACAGGACTTTGTTTTGGAGCTAAGTGCTATCAAACACTAAAAAATCTAACACCGGATAGAGTCCAAAGTCACCTAATGTCAGGCTAGTGCTCACAGGATGAGCTTATTTTCCTGACTCAGTACCAGGCTATGACTAAACCCCAGTGAGGCAGACTCATGTTTTGACTAGAATTACCACCAAACTTGGCATAGACCTGACATTCACCCCTGAGATTGCAGGTCCCTATAGCGGGAAGGCTCAAGTGTGACCTAGATAAGCATTATCCTAGGCGACCAAAAGACTGTCTCCTTCTCCCTTCCCTCACTGTACATGGATAGTACAATAAGAAGGAAGAATTCTTCCACTGGGGGTAGAGTATGAAAGTGAGCACAGGACTCAGTGTTCAAGATTCAATACAGGGCTGCTGATCCCTGACAATGGGAAGATCTTAATGCTTCTTGATCCCAGGCTAGTGCCCACATACAGAATCTCTGGACCTTTCCTAGAGTCGTGTGGAAATTTGTGTCCCAAGATGACTGAATTTATCTTCCATACAGCATTACCTGTGTCTGGTTAGAGTGCTATTGGACCATGAGTCTACTTCAGCAGCAGATAGCCCATATAATTGAGAATGTTGGTCCTGCCCCTGTATTACACTTATCTCAACATCTATGGGCTTGAGTGTGACCCAGCATTTCAGCACTGCTTGCCATGTTACAGTCCACATCATTGATCCACCAACCCCAGACAGCACAACCTAGAAAGAGTAATTACCTGCCTGGGGGGAGAAAAAGAAGGTAGAGATCAATTTGTTGTATAGGAGCCTCTGCCTAGTTCATCTATGGTGAGGTCCAGAGCCATACAAATTACATAGTGCCTGAATGTAGGCTGGTGACCATGAATGAGGCATCTAAGTCTACTCCGGACACAGATGGAATTTTGTGAAAATGGATGACCCATTTTAGGCACTTCATAATTCATTCTGAATAAATCAATTGCAGATTTCAGAGAAAATCTGGATCTGGAACGCCCTCTATTGCTGAAAAAGTAACAGCATGCCAAGGCAGGACAAGTGGAAAACCTGGATATAGGGCACCCTCTTTTGCTGAAACAGGGGAAGTATACACTGACTCAGGGGGAAAAAAAAGCAGACTGCTCAGAATGTATGGAATAACAAGCACAAATGAAGCCAGATTATTAGTATGTAGATTCCTTAAAAGCCTAGAAATGGAACCACCATATGACTCAACTATATCACTCTTCAGTATTCATCCAAAATAACTAAAATCAGCACACTAAAACAATATATGCATACCCATGTTCATAACAGCACAATTCATAACAAACAAGTTAGAAACCAGTCTAAGTGTCCATCAGCAGATAAATGGATAAAGAAAATGTGGTATACAGCTGGGAATGGTGGTGCACATTTGTAATCCCAGTACTTGGGAGGCTGAGACAGGAGGATCACAGGTTCACGGTCAGCCTCAGCAACATAGTGAGGCCTTAAGCAATTAGTGAGACCCTGTTTCAAAATAAAGATTAATATAGGCTGGAGGTATAGCTCAGAGATAGAAGCTTCCTTGGTTCCATCCCCATTACCCCCCAAAATGTGGTATACACAATGGAGTTTGCAGGAAAATGGATGAAACTAGAGAATATTATGCTAAGTGATATCAGCCAGTCTCAAAAAGTCAAGGGTCAAATGCTTATTCTCATATGTGGAAGCTAGAGAGAAAATAAACAAAATGAACTTTAGATAATTAAGGAGAGTGACCAGTAGAATATGGAAGGGGTAAGGGAATGAGAATGGAGAAGAAAAAATGAATAACAGATTAAATAAACCATTCAAATTATTCTGTGTCTATTATGAAGGTATCACTACCAATCTCATTATTATGTACAGGGAGGGGTAAGCAGTGGATCTGAAGAGAAACATACCAAGACCTGTGTGCATGTTTGTATGCATGACTTTGAATCTCACTATGATGTATAATTACAATGCACCATTATAATATACAACATACTATAAAAGTATATTGTTGCACTGTAGCCTGGCATCATGATATAGTTCATAGTCATAGTGACATCTAGGCACACAGCACTGGGTTGGTTGCTCCCCCCTCGCCCCACCCCACACCCAGCTCCCTCCCCAGTTTCCCCTTCCCCATACAGGGTATTGAAATTGGCATTGGTATTTTCACATAGGTATATAACATCAATGGAAGTGATGCCTTCATTGATCTCCCCCACACATACACCCTCCTCTAGATCACCTCCTTGTCTCCACTGGAGTTTCTTCTCCAATATCTAAAGTTCCTCTGGTATCCAATTACTCCTTAGCTTCTGCATATGAGAGAAAATATATGACCGTTTACCTTCTGTGACTGCCTAATCTCAGTTAACATACTGTTCTCCAGGTCACTTCATTTTCCCGCAAATGGCATTATTTTGTTTTTCTTGATTGCTGAATACAATTACATTGTTTATCTATCTCATAATTTTGTAATCTATTCATCTGTTGATTGACACATAGGTTGTTTCCATAATTTGGCTAGTGTGAATTGTGCTGCTAGAAACATAAAGATACCCTAATTTGCCTGACAGCTAACCTCTCAACAGAAATCTTAAATGCCAGAGGAGAACAGGAAGAAATTTTCACAATACTAAAGGACAAAAATTGCCAAACAATAATACCAATTGGGTGTGGTAGCACACACCTGTAATTTCAGTATTTGGGAGACTGAGACATGAAACACAGCCTCACCAACTTAGTGAGGCCATCCGCAACTAAGTGTGACCCTGTTTCAAAATAAAATAACACTGGAAGCATATCTCGTAGGTAAAATGCCCCTGGGTTCAATCCCCAGAACCATAAAAACAAAACAAACAAAAAGAATATTATACCTAGCAGAACTATACAGAAAATACAAGGAAAACAAATTTTAATAGCAAAAAACAACAACAACAAATAAAATTAAACAACCAAATTAAAACAAGATTCTGGGCTACGGAGATAGCTACGGAGATAGCTCAGTGGTAAAGTGCCTATCATGCAGAAGTCCCTAGTTTGCACAACACACACACACACACACACACACACACACACACACACATGCACACACATAGGCAATATAACTAAATAGGTGTTTATCAATAAAAGGCATAGAAATGTACAACAAGTATATGAAAAAATGATCAACATCATTAATTATCAGGGAGGTACCAATCAAAACTACAATGAGATAGCAACTCACCCCAGTTAGAATGATTACTATGAAAAAATATAAAATGATGGCAAGGATGTTCAAAGAAGGAACACTAATGCACTGTTATTGGAAATATAAATCTGTATAGCCCTTATGGAGAACAGTATAGAGTTCCTCCAAAAACTAAAACTATGTGGATGCTAGGGAGAAGATGGGGCATAAGAGGGACTCCAGATGAAAAAGGAGAAACCCTAGATAAGCAAAGAAGTTGACTTAACTGAAGGTGATGGACAGGGGAGAGGGGCACCCTAATGAACATGATGTACTTCCACAAATATATCAAAGTCAATCACTTCTCAACTGAACTTGAGAAGAAGGGAGGGAGAGGGAGTGGGGTGGGAATTGGGGAAGGGGTTAAATGAGAAATGTGTGCATATATGCCTTTATCAGCTTGTACCTAACAAAGATGTATGATTAAAATGTACCAATTAATAAAAAACAAAAACTAAAAATAGATCTACCATATGATACAGTTATTCCACATCTGGGTAAATATACAAAGGAAATGAAATCAGCATATTAAAGGGATACCCAAATGCCCATGTTTATTGTAGCCCTATTCACAGTAGCTAAGATATGAAATCAGTCTATCAACAGATGAATGGATAAAGAAAATGTGAATATATGTATATATATATATATGTATACATATTTCATCACAAAAAAATAATGAAATCCTGCCATCTGTAGTAAAATTGATAAAATTAAAGGACATTTTTAAGTGAAATAAGCCAAAGAAATATAAGTACAACATGGTCTCTTTTATATGCAAGAACTATAAAAAGTTGATCTGAAAGTTTAATAGTGATTATTCTGGAATGGGAAGAGTATGTTAAGGGGATTGGTATAAAAAGTGGTTAGAATTGATCAATGCATGCTATAAGTGTGTTTGAAAATATCATACTGAACTACATTTATGTTTAATTGTTACACATTAATAAAAAAAGAAAAAATATATTTTGGATACCCCACCAAAAAATATACCTGATTAATAACAATGTGTTTTAGACTTTTTCTATGATAAGTTCAGCAAAAAATAAAGGTGATTGATGCACATAACCACCTCTAAGTCTAGGTATGAGTGTTTGATAAATGACTGTGACCATATGTTTCCACAGAGAACAGAATCAAAGGAAGAGAAACCTTAGTGGAGTGAAGGAGGGGACTTAACTGAGGGAAGAGGAGTGTGAGGAAGACTTGAAGAGAGAAACACCTCAATGGACATGGCATACATACATAAAATGATCAAAGCCAATCACTGTGTTGAGCACAAAAAAGTGGGGGAAGGAGAGGGACTGGGGTGGGAACTGGGGGACAGCTGAACAAGTGCTCTGTGCATGTATGCCTCTACCACCCTAAACTTAATCAAGATGTATGATTACAATGCACCAATAAAAAAATACTTGGATACAAAGGGATCACAGGTTCGAGGCCACCTTAGCAACTTAGCTAGGCCCTTAGTAACTTAGTAAGACCATGTTTCAAAATAAAATATAAAATAGAGCTGGGGGTGTAGCTTAAAGGTGGAATTCCCCTAGGTTCAATACCCAGTACCACAAAAAAATTACAATAAATAATGACCTACTTATGAAGTTGTATACAATTGTAAAAATCAACTCTTAGCCGTGGATCTTATCATCTGTCATCCAGATTAGTCATTTCAATTTAATCATAGTATTTGAAAGAAGCATATTAGATCACGGTGTTTAACAAGTTGAGAAATTATAATTTACCTTAATAAAAGGAAATAGCAGTCATCAGAATCAGGTTAAGGTAGGTGTTACATTGCTAGTAGAGACCTTATGTGTTGCCCCTTCCAGGGTATTTTCATTTTAGCTTAATTCTGTTTTAATTCTTAATAATGAACTTTCATTGACAGATTCTCAGGCATTTTTGCTATCCTATAGTTGTACTAACCATGATAAGGTACATTTCCATGCATGTCTAGTCACATCATAGAAGACTTACCTTGACTGCCTTATCTTAAGTTCAGAGTTTACCTGAGACATAGAACTGTATGCTTCTCTCATCAATGCCGACTTTGTTTACAGCTATGCAATAGTATATACCAGAAATATTGCTGCTCAGTATGGTCAGTGTGCTCAGCGTCTTAAGGAGAGAGAAAAAAAATGCATTAATCACAGTTATAAGATGTGATATCCATTAGTGCTATGCACCAAATACTTCCATTTATTTTCCCTTCAGGCACATGGTGGGATTTCCCTTCTTGGCTCTCTTATGGTTGGATGGGGCCAATGATTTGGGAGTGGAATTATTTGGGTCACTTCTAAACTAGAACAGTTAATTGCTATGATAAAACTCACCATAGCTGTTTCCATCAGGCATGATGATTATCAGTGTTTGAGATGATAGCTAATGTGTCAATCTGTGTCCCTAATGGGCTACAATAAAAAAGCCACCGTACTGATATGAAATGGGCATGTATTGTGGTTTTAAATCAGATTTTAGAGTTGTTTTCTACTACAGCACAAGCTAGGCTATCATGACTGATATATGGCACTACGTAGAAAGTGGTCTATACTCATTCAACAAACACTCTAGTCAAGGTCTTCTTTTGGGCGGAAACAGGAAATAAGGAATTACTAAGTTTAATGAGGAAACCAAATTAGCTATAAAATAATCCACAAACATATCATATAAGAATGAATTTTCCAGACTGATATGTTAAGTTTCAAAACAATAACAGCTAACATTTATTTATTTATTTATTTATTTATTTATTTATTTATAATGTTTACAATATGCCAGGGACAATGCTAAAGTATTTTGCATATACTATCTCATTTCGTTTCATTTAATCTCTCCAATGATTCTATAGGATAGAAACTACTAACAACACCTCTTTTTACTGAAGAACAAATCTCAGAGAGGTTAGATAACCCACTGACGGTCACATAAGAAATAATGCAAATGAGATACAAACCTAGAACTATAATTTAAGAATTCATGTTTTTTATCACTGCATTATATATTTTTTCACAACATTTTACTACCTTGAAAATTTTGGGTAAAAGAAATGTGTATCAAAAATATTCTCTCTTTAGGATAATTTTAAAGAATGGTGAAGAAAGTAGAGCATCCAAAGGTCTTATTTTTTAATGTATCTTATTTTGGCTGACACATAATAACTGAAATATTTATGGGGTAAGATGTGTTTTTATTCATGTATGCATTGTATAATGATCAAATAAGATCAATGATCATATCCATTATTTTAAACATTTGTTATTTCTTTACAGTGAGTTCATTTAAAATCATTTCTTCTAACTATGTTGAGATTATTCATTTCATTGTTGTCAACTATTTTTACCCTATAGTGCTATGAAACACCAGAACTTATTTCTTCCAACTAACTGTAGCATTGTACCCACCAACCAACTTCTCTCCTTTCGATCCCTCCTCATTCTCCCCAGCCTCTGGTAATCACTAGGGTATTTTTAACTTCTATGAGATCAGTTTTTTCAGATCTCACACAAGAATCTCCTTTTTTGTACTGGAGGCTGAAGCCAGGGGCATTCTACCTCCAAGCTATACCCTCAACCCTATTTAATTTTTATTTTGAGACAGGTTCTCACTAAGTTGCTGAGGGTCTTGCTAAGTTGCTGAGGCTGGCCTCAAACCTGTGAACCTCCTGTCTCAGCCTCCCAAGTACTGGGATTACAGGCCACCATGCCTGGATAAGAGTTTCTATTTTAGTCATTGGAGTAATCCTCTTTTCAATTAGTCTTTTCCTTCTCTGCATTCTCTTTCATTCCCTTCAAGGGAAATAGGGCTTGTAAGCAAATCACATATCAAACATAGTTATCTCATTAAAACGGTTCTTTGATCTATGCTTTTCAAAATCATTGCACATACTCCCTTCATACTAAGGATAAAATGGAAAATATTTACCATGCCTCCAAGGCCCTGCATAATAAAGTCCACATCTTCTCTCAAACTCCAATTCTTGTTGCAGTCTCCTTCACTTTCCACATTCCAGCCACACTAACTTTATCTCTGTTACTCAAATGTGCCACACACTTTATATCTCATGGCCTTAGAAAATGTCTAGACCTGTACTATACAATATGGTAGCCATAAGTCACACGTGGTTACTAAGCACTTAAAATATGGCTACTCCAAATAGAAATGCTCTGTAAGCATAGAACACATACAAGAATGTAAAGACTTGATATGAATAGATTGGAAAAAGCCAGGCGTGGTGGCGCACGCTTGTAATCCCAGCATTTGGGAGTCTGAGACCGGAGGATCTGGGTTCGTGGCCAGCCTCAGCTACCTAGTGAGGCACTCCACAACTTAGTGAGACCCTGTTTCAAAATAAAGAATAAAAAAATAGGGCTGGGGGTAGAGCTCAAAGGTAGAATGCCCCTGAGTTCAATCCCCAGTACCGCAAAAAAAAAAAAAAAAAAAAATAGATTGGAAAATACTTCATGAATAGTTTTATATTGGTTGGGTTGCTTATTGAAATTATAATATTTTAGGTATATCAGGTAAGATATATTAAAATTAATTTTACCTCTTCAGTTTTACTTTGTAAATGTGGCTACTAGAAAATTCAGAATTATATATTTGTGGCTTAAATTTGTGGCCCACACTTTATTTCTGTTGGAGAGCATGGACCTAGAGAATAATTGGTTACATGAAAGATTACTTATCCTTTAAGTCTAAAATTAAATATTTCCTCTTCTGAAAGTATTTCTTTGCCAAAAGGATCTTTTTTTATCCCAACTAGGTCCTATTCCCTATTATGCTCCTTTTTTCTTCACAGAGTTTTCAATAATTTGTATTTCTAAAATTACTGGCCCATTGCTTTTTTCCATATCCCATTACATTTCATTCATATTCCATAATAAGGTCCATGAGGACAGAGGGATATAGGCCTTAGACTTATCACTGTCTCAGACACAATAAATGCTTGCCAAATGGATGAGTAAATTTTGCTGATTGGTAAACTGATAACCAGAGAAGGAAAGTGGCTTGACTAAATTTGGGTAACTGGTGAGTAAGTGATGAGCAAGGATTTCAACACAGATCTTTTGGATCCCAATCTAGTGAGTTTTACATCATACAGCATTGCCATCCTTGGAAGGATCCTCAAGACTTCAATTTATGTTCTTTCTTTTTTTATTTCATAGGCTAGTTGGTATACACATCATGCCTTTTCCTTTCACCTCTTCCTTTGACTAGAGGGATTAAACATAGGTCTTACAGCACCAAGGTAAACCCAGGGCTATGTGTGCTCCATGTATGTGCTGCATGGAACTCTTAATACCATTCTCCAGCCCCTTTAAATCAAATAGACCTGAAAATGATTCTGCTACCCCACCTATAAATCTTAGAATACAAGATGAGCAGGTAATTTCATAATAGTATTATGTAAAACATAATTCGGCTATTTTAAAGACCTTGGGACATAGAAGGAGTTGACTTAAGAGTAACTTTCAAAACATAAAGTTACACCATAACTAAAGTTTTTTTATAATTACCAATAATTTTAAAAATATATCCTAGGTCTTAGGCATTCCTGAAATATGGTAGCAGTGCCTGAAGAGTAAGCTGGCTTTATTGAGCTTGTAAGGTCACTTCTACCACAGTAACTCTAAGAAAGTTACCTTGGTCTTTTCTCCATGCATCAGTACCATTTCCACAATGGAAAGGATCTTGTTGCCCACAAGGAAGTCATTTTTCAAAGTTTTATTGGAAAGCTGTATACGCTTGCCCTGTTCCATACACCTGGGAAAGAAAGAAACCATATTTACATTATTTTCACTATGAAGGGTATAAGGTACTGCAAAGAGCATATTCTTCTAATAAGGAAAGGACTGTCACCAGAAAATCTTGGACCACAAGTTCTCTCTATTTCTGAGTAAAGTCATTTGAATCACATGTTAATTAAAAGCAAAAATGTTAGTGGGTTAGTATTATAGTTTAAATATGTCCTTCAAAATTCATGCGTTGGAAACTTAATCTCCAATGCAACAGTGTTGAATGATTAGAACCTCTAAAAAGTAATTATTTCATGTCCTCATGAATGGATTAATACTATCATCACAGTAGTGGATTGCTTGATAAAAACAAATTCAGCGCCGGGCGTGGTGGCACACGCTTGTAATCCCAGCATTCGAGAGGCTGAGACCGGAGGATCCGGGTTCGCGGCCAGCCTCAGCTACCTAGTGAGGCACTCCGCAACTTAGTGAGACTCGGTTTCAAAATAAAGAATAAAAAATAGGGGCTGGGGGTATAGCTCGGAGGTAGAATGCCTCTGAGTTCAATCCCCAGTACCGAAAAAAAAAATTCAGCTCTATCTTGCTCTTATACTCTCTCTTTTCCTTCCATCTTCTACCATGGGATGATGCTTCACTAAAGCCATTACTGGGTGTCAGTACCATGTTTCTGAAATGTCCAGCCTCCAGAATCATGAGTCAAAAAAACTTATATTGTTCATAAATTTCCTAGTCTCAGGTATTCTTTTACAGCAACACAAAACAAAGATAATTAGAAATGTACATATTTTGGAAGATAGTATGGTCAGGAAAGAACTCTATGAAAAGGTGACCTTTGAGCGGAGTCCTGATAAAAACAAAATGTGAACCATGAATATTTCTGGGGAAAGACAATTTCAGGTGGAGAGAAGAATAATTGCAACACCTGAGCTGGAACAATGAGTTAGGTGTTGGAGGAACAAGAGGTCCATGGAGCTGGAGGGCAGTGACCTCAAGATTTGAGAATTTTTCTTATTTAGACCATATACTTGCTTCTGGACTGATGTACAGTGTGAAGCCCTGTGAAATTCTCCTTTACTATTCTCTCCTCTCAAACCAACTCTCTTACTCTGAAACGTAAGCAAAGAAGAGAGTTTGTTTGTTGATTTGCTTAGATCTGCAGGAAAGCAGATTACGGGAGAAAATTGTAATGCTGGACTTGTTCTCAGTAGGCCTGGGATTCATATCCAAGCACTGTTAGCTTTCTAACTTCTAGCAACTCGCTTCCCCTTCTGAACTCAGTTCCCTCAACTATAAAATGTAACTAATATTAGATACCTATGGGCTTGTTCAGAAAATTCAATGATACTTGAATTTTAAATGACTATGTCAGATAGAAACTGGTATTGCTTAAACTATAGCAAGTGCTTAAAAACTGTTTACTTAATGAACACATTGTTAGGAGAGGCACTTGCAAAAGGCATTTTTGTAGGAAAAATAATCATTATTCCTCTTTTCCTTCAGATAGAAAGGTGCAAAAACAATAAAACTGACTTCACTGAATCTCAACCCAGTGCAAAAAATAGATGTGTTAGGAATTACAGTACGTCAGAGCAAGCAAAGGAACTGGGCCAAAATCAAAAGAGGGAAAGTAAAAAACACCACTGTTATCACCTCCCAAAACCCTTTTCTAGTTCCTACTGAGAAAAGATAATGATGCTTCCAATGGACTCAGCTGTAGGCAGGGAGCAATTAGATAGAGCTATGTTATGGAAGTTGGTTGGGCAGTTCTTATAAAACAGAGACAGAAAAAAACCACTCTACCTGAACATTTGGGGATTGGTCTCATGGCATTATTTCCTAAACTTCCCTTTGGATTAAGGCCATACAATCATTTCCTAGCATCTCCCCATTCAGAACTCCAATAGCCCTTTGTGTTTCTTGCTTACTCATGGCCAATTCATCAGAACTCCACCTTCAGTGTAGTGCAGAAATTAGTTAATCAGGTTGTTTCCTGGTCAGCAAATGTGTTATTTTAATAATAACTGGAACCCAGGTGAACTGTTCACACCATTTCAATGTTATTCCAAGGCATAGAATTTCTGGCCTGTGGCAGGCCTGTAGGAAGAATTGTGTGATAGGAGATAGGTGAGCACTGATGAAGCATCCTCAAATGCTAACCACTCTGGGATTTGGGGCAATTCATTTGGCCTCTCTGAATTTTAATTTTCCTCTGTTTTGTAGGAGACCCATTCAACTCCTTGTTCCAAAGATGACTGAAGCAGGCACTCTAAAATAGAGCTTACTGCCCCAAAGCAGAAATCATAGTATCTAATATGTTATAGGAATATAGTAGTGTTTTGATAAACATAATTTCAAAAAGGGCTAACAGGGCACCTGGTTCTCATTGTGATTTCTCATCTGAATTTCTATCTTGTGACAAGTTTAAGTCATTTATCCCCATCTTAGTCTCTGTATCTCTATTTATTACCAGGAGAAAATAATCCCTGTCTTCCACCCTATACAAGGATCACAGGAAGGTAAAATGACTGTATTCCAATCTAAAGATGCTATTTCCTAACAAATTTGTCAATAATGTTTACTATTCCAGTCAGGCTTATCATGGAATAAGTTCTCAAACAGACAAGACATGTACATGTTCCAAGTCCATTACTCATTTTTTTCTGTTCAATGACAACTGTTTGGATTCCTTTCCTATTCTATCCCTCACCCACTTAAATATCAGTTCACAACCTAAATTTCAATGTCTCTGGCCCAACCAAAGCAGTGACTTTGGAAGTAAAGGATTGGTAAAACACTGAAATTTGGCATTTGTTGAAGCATCTCCTCTTCTTTTAGCCTCCTGAGTTCCATCCCAAGACCACTAGCCCCAAGAAAGAAAAGACTTCTGGTAAGATATTGAGACTTCTAATCCCTTGTGTATTTCAATAAATCCAGGGGATCTACATCATGCCTGATCTTTTGGCATGCAAGTTACTTACAACTCATCTGTCTGGCTACAGGGTTCCCAGGCCCATACAAAGGAGGGTGCAGGCCGGCCACTTGCAGTACAGCTAAGGATGTTCTCGCTGCCCAGAAACACTGCATGGATGTTTTTCACATCTATTTCCTTCTCATAGATCTTGGGTTTTTCTGGACAAAAGGAGGAAAAGGCAAAGATTATTTTCCCACACTAAGGCTGATATTTTAGTTGGTACTATCAGTACAGGTATCCCAGTGGTTAAAATATTGAAATACTTCTATATCCATTTATAAGTAGCAATTGTCTCGAGCCTCCTAACAGCCCCTTTCCCTCTACCACCACACTTGTGTCTCCCCAGGAATTTCCCATCCTCCCATGACATCTTTGTGGTCCAGCAACTAAAGAATTAATATCTAACTTAGTAGAGGGCCTTTAATACTCCATACCTGTACTATGGCCTGACTTAATTGGTCAGTGGCTGTATCATACTTGTTGTAAAATATTTTTAATACCACCCCTGGTCACATTTCAGTAGGTATAGTATAACTCTTTAATTAGTAGTGAATCAAAACCCCAAAAGAGAGGGCCCTGTGTATTTCAAAATATTCTTGTGTATTGGAAGTTTATTAAAGGCAGGGTGACAATCAGATTCACCCTTCCACCTTGGACACAAATTCATTCCTCAAGTTATATTCTGAATTTATACTGACATTTGGTCTTTTCATATTTTCAATAAAAATTATTGTTTGGATATGGATTTACAAAAACCAACGACACAAACAGGCTTTGATCTGATTAGCAAGATAAGATTTAATGGGGGGCTTTCATCTCTTAGTTCTCTATTTTTCAAATTGTTTGTTTGACTTCTCTGGTTGCAGAATACCAATAATAGGAATAATCCATACTAATAAGAGTCAATGTTAATTGAGATGCAAATCACTTCTCTATGTGCCTTATGTAGCTTCATTCATTCAATCTTCACTCTGTGATTGTTGGTCCTGTATTTATCCCCATTTACAGATGAAGAAAATGAAATGCTAAGTAATTTTCCCAGAATCACACAGTTAGTAAGTAGATAAACTTGGCTATGGACTCTGGTAATCTGGCTCCAAAACTCCCTCTCTTTACTGTATACAGATATACTGCCTCACAGATATCTCAAACTCAACATTTATAGTAATAATCATATCAAACAATTCTATAGAATTCTATAGCACTTACTAAATCCCAGTCACCAGTTTATAACCACTCTATTTAGGCATAATTGACACACAAAAAAACCCTGTATATACTTAATGGATACAAATTGATGAGTTTGGAGATAAGGTGGTGGGATCATTAAGAGATGTGGTCTAGTGGAACAAAGGTAGGTCACTGGGAATACATCACTGAAGTGAATATTGATATTCTGGTACCTTCCTTTTCCTCTTCTTGTTTCCTGGCTGCCATAAGATGAATTGGTTTCCTCCAACATGTACTCCTGCCATGGTGTAATGCCTCACCATAAATCCAAAAGCAACAGGTCAATTGACCATCGACTGAAATCTTTGAAACCATGAACCAAAATAAAACTTTTCTCCTTATAATTTTTTTATCTCAGATACTTTGTCACAGTGATGGAAAGCTAACATAGTAGACTGTATGTGTATAGTACTTTATCCATTTATTTCAGGCTATTCAATTTGTTGGTACATAATTATCTATAGTAATTCTTATGATCTTTGTATTTCTCTGGTATTGGTTACAATGTCTCTTCTTCCATTTCTGATTTTGTTTGACTTTTCTCTTCTTTATTAGTCTATCAAAGGATTTGTTGATTTTATCTTTTCAAACCAAAATAATCTTAATTTTCTTGCTTTTTTCCTATAGTCTTCAGAAAGCAGATTCTGTGCAGTCTCTATTTTATTAATTTCTGCTCTGATATTTATTTCCTTTTTTCTATTAACTTTGGACTTGTTTGTTTTCACTTTCTAGTTCCATGAGTTGTAATGAATGGTTGTTAGTTTATTGAGATCTTTCTTATTTTTTAATATAAGCATTTATTGCTGTAATTTTCCCTCTTAGAACTGTGTTCACTGTCTCCTACAAATCCAATAAAACGTAAAAACATAATTTTAGTTGTGCATGCACATGTGCATTTCTGTTTTAGGTGAAAGAATTATCTGAAAAATGAATTACTTGGTTTAGGTATGAAGAAAATTAAGGCTAAGCAGGAGTCACATGGCAAACAACCTGAATTACTCTGCCACACATCCTACAGCTGTAATCTATTCATTCCTCCTAGAAACCATAAGAGATAAATATATCAGCATTCTCACTGCTGTAATCCAACACAATTTAAAGGAAGGAAGATTTATTTGATCACAGTTTTGGAAAATTTTATAGATTCAGTCCATGTCAGGTCAGTTCTGAGGAGCACATAGCATGGTGGCGTGAAGCAGAGAGGGAGAGAGCAAGGGCTCTGCTCTCACATCATGGAGGCCAAAAGCCAGAGACAGTGAGCAGGGGGAGGAGGGACCATATATAATCCCCAAGGCCACACCCCCAGGGAACTCTCCTCAATAACCAAGCCCCACATCTAACATAGCTGCCCTTTTCTCTGTGAGGTCTCAGGGGACATTTGAAATCTAAACCATTACAAATAAGCATTGCTATCCTCATTTCAAATAAATGAGAATCTAGGGCTTAGTGACGTTAAAATATGTGCTTAGCAGGACATGGTGGCACACAACTGTATTCTCAGTACTTGGGAAACTGAGACATGAGGATCACAGGTTTGAGGCCATCCTCCGTAACAGCGAGAACCTGTTTCAAAATAAAAAGGGCTGAGGGTCTAACTCAGAGGTAGACTGTCCCTGGGTTTAATCTCCAGTACCCCCACCCCCAAAAAAGTGCCCAAATTCATACAGCTAGGAAACAACAAAGCAGAATACTATCAGGCTTTAACTTGTCGTGTGTGTGTGTGTGTGTGTGTGTGTGTGTGTGTGTGTGTGTGTGTGTGTGTTTTACTAAGGGGTTGAGCCCATGGGCATTATACCTATGAACTATATCTCTAGAACTTTTTCTTAATTTTTTTGTTTTGAAACAGGGTCTTGCTAGGTGGCTGAGAGTCTCACTAAACTGCTAAGGATGGCCTCAAACCTGCTATCCTCCTGTCTCAGCCTCCCAGATACTGAGATTACAGGTATCAGCCGCCATGCCCAGATACTTTGTCATCTTGTTTAATCTTTACAATTCTATTAGGTAGTTAGTGTTATCCACATTTCAGACAGGAAGACAAACTTAATGGGGTCAAGAGATTTGACAAAGTCCATACTGCTATTGTTGGATCTATAATTTTAAAACAGAGTCATCTACCTCCAAAGCCAGGAAGGACCCTGTCCTCTGGTAACTGTGGAATCATTCCCTAGCATCTTCAATTCTATACCAGAATTGGTACCCCGTAGCCCCAATCCAATGATCTTTTACTCTGGAGCCTTCATCCTCTGAAATACTCCGAGAAAATTTATATAAATTTCATCAAAAAGGTTTAGAAAGTGTTCTAAGGTACCTTAAAATGGGCTTAACTAGGGAGGTCGCTTCCCCAAACCAAATAAGGAAAATGTTACATTTTTTTAAAACTCAGCAAGGAACTCCTATGGTCTAGTATCAAGGAATTAATTTCTAGAACAGAAATTGCAACAAGCCTCAGATGTCATGTTCAGACTATCAGTAACCTTGAAACTTCCAACTGGCATATTCCATGATTAAGAACATGGCTTCTGGGATCAGATTACACACATTCAAATCTTAGCTCTCCCACTTTCTTGTGAGACCATGAACAAGTTATCTCATTTCTCTTTGTCTCAGTTTCCTTGGTAAAGTGGGATGATAATAGTATCTATATCCTAATGTATTTTTTAATAATGGAGATAAAAATCACATTTCAGGGCAGTTATGAGTATAAAATGAGACTATATGCACCAAAGTGCTTTATAAATTGACCTGATACCTAGGGAACATCCTTTCTCTTGTCTGGTGAAAAAAAAACCTGCTGTTATATTTTATATTTGTGATGATCTTGAGGTTCAGAAGATAGTGTTGTATCTGATTCTTATGTCTAGAAGGACTTTCACTGAAATCAATGGTAGAGTTCTCAATCTGACAGGAGTATTTGGGAGTTTCTTAAATTTACAGGGGCCCCAACCAAAGTGTTCATGGTTTAATTTTCTGGTGTAAAATGAAAAGAAATTGCATGCTGCTTAATTGAAAATAAAATAACCTCTCTGTCACTTGCCATCTATGCTCCCACATCTTATTATCTTGGACAGTCACCTGTCCCAGATCTATAGCTCAAGTAGGTAGGATTTCGAATAGCACCAACATAGACCACAAGGAGTACATTTCTAACCTGGTGAGATAATTCCTCAGAACTAGGGAGTAGGAGCCAGGGCTCTATCCCAGATGCTGTCATTAACTAACTGAATGACTTTGGCCAAAACTTTCATTGTCTCTGTCTGTAAAACAAGGTGGTTAGGCTATGTTATCTCAGTGGTTCAAATTTGACATTCCATGACTCTCTGCATATGAAGAAAGTCTATCCTGGCTTACTAGCAACAATTTATGGTGAGTGAGTGAAGAATTTAAAAGGAAAATTATTAAAGCTAAATTCCATAATTATCCCTGGCCCACATGTTACCAATAACTTTGCTTTTCCCAACTGGCCTGTCTTTGGGTTGTCATACTTCATAGATAGGTGAATTAGTTGGAACTCAGTTCTTCATGGAAACAAGTTTCAGAATCAGAGGACAATAAAGCTTATTAAATGGTACCTTTATCACTCTCTAGACCTATCCTTTTGTTTTTATGTATTCATAGCCCTGGTAAGTGCTACAAGCAGATATACATTTATTCGTTTTGCTTTTTCTGTCTAAACCCCTCCAAAATGCAAGTTTCCTGGGTGATAGAATGGGTTGTCTATTTTACTTCCTACAATAATCACAGTATCTAGAATAATGCCTGGAACACAGCAGATAGATCATGAAATATTTGTTGCTGAAGTTGTGAAAGGGAAAGAGAATCAGAAAGAGAACACGAATTTCAAAATTAGTAGTGACACATAGTTAGAATTTTTTTACAAAATCCCTATCCTCTTACTCTTCCAGTTCCTGATCTTCATAGAAACAGCCTATATGGATATCTTGGCATGCATACAATGCTTCCCAGCAGAGTCTTGAGGTCAGCCTGAAAGGTCAGGTACTAGTTCACAAGTACACATGGATTCTGCATGATACTCATGGAGAAAATAGTTGTTCATTTGCCCAAAGCCCCTTTCCCCAGACCACCCTACAATGCTCCTCTTAACATCACCCATTTACCAGGCTGGCCCATTTGACTCCATTTTGACCCCAAAGTATCATCCCACCGGGGTCTGTATGACATCTGCCTGCCTCCCTCTAACTAAGGAAGGACACTGAAGTAAACAGGAACTGACTTGAAAAGCTAAACTGATAATTCCAGAGGACTTCCTGGACCCTCCCTTCTCTTCAGCCAGATCAATAGCCCAGAGCACACACTAGCACTAATTAGGTAAAGTGGTCAGAGAATTTAGAGGAAGGAACATCCAATGGAGCTGCTGGCTGACCTGGACTCAACCTGGAATACTTATTTGTCTCAACTCAAGGGGAAGGAGAAAAGAGGACCTAACAATAGATTTTGTTTACTTTTTATTTTATGTTTGGTTCCTCTGGTCATTTTCCCCTAGGAAAACAAATGCTCATCTGGGATAGGTGATGGAAAATAATGCAGTGTTCCTGTCTGAATTTTAGCTGAGGAGACGCTTTTATTAAAAAGAAAAATTATATATATATAATTCAGATTCAGTTCTGAATTTAATGCTGAATGCATCTTGCCAATGAATCTGTGCTATTTTAATAATATGTGTTAAAATAGAATCTCAAGATCATCAGGGCTTTAAAGGCAACAGACTGCTAAAACACTTCCTATCTCATCCCTACCTAGTAATTGTTCTACCTCTATATATAGACAGGATGATCATTATCTTGCAAGACAGCTGTTCCATCATTCAAGAGTTTCACTGTTAAAAGAAAAAAATCCATCCTCATATTCAGTCAGAATATGACTCCTTTTATTTATTTATTTATTTATTTATTTATTTATTTATTTTTGCGGTACTGGGGATTGAACTCAGGGGCATTCTATACCTCTGAGCTATACCCACAGCCCTATTTTTATTCTTTATTTTGAAACAGGGTCTCACTAAGTTGCGGAGTGCCTCACTAGGTAGCTGAGGCTGGCTGCAAACCCGGATCCTCCAGTCTCAGCCTCCCAAATGCTGGGATTACAAGCATGTGCCACCTTTTAATACTTAGTTTCTGCTTTTCAGGGTCATATAAGATAGGTATGGTTTTATTTTTCAGGATAGAAGCATCCTAGAGAGAAACACATCCAAGTTTATGTACCATTATGATCATAACACCCAATCCATAGATATGGGAATTGGGAACGAAAGATTGAGCTTGGAACACTCCAACTTGGAAGTAAGGTCAGTATGTTCCCAGAAATGCTTCTCCCCATCCTGTCACATTCCCATTAGTATTAATATCAATTCATGAGTACTTTGGCTAGTATATATACAGATTAATAGAGAACCTCTGAAGGGTAGTCAACCCTTGGGAAGGCTAATGAGTGGGCTTTGGAAAATTTCATGCTAACTGAGCTTATCAGAAAGCTTTTTATTGTCAGTTGTTAGGAGGTTCTTCCAGAAGAGCTTAAATAGTTGGGCAGTACCAAAGGAGCTGTTAGGGGCTTTGTGGAGCATCTCCAAAGATCTCTCCAAGAGGAATTTCCATAACTTCCTAGTTGGTAATAAGGGCAATCTTTTCATTACCTCTCACTCTCCCTCACTTTCTCCTAAAACAGGGCCATACTAGATATGCCTCCCAAGCTACCCAAGAGCTATGCAGAAGAATTCCAGAAATCATGAAACAGCCTCTAATCTGGCAGTTCCTGTGATAATCAGGGTTGTCAGAGGAGTGGATAGTCTTTTCTGTCTGAGCCTCTAAACTTGCCATTACTTTTCTCTTTCAAATATGAACATAAGTCCAGTTAATAGTGGAGGCTGCAGCTATCAGAGAAGAACAAACCCTGATGACTTTTGTTCACCAAGACTGAAGGTCTTTTGTGTCACACTAATGAACACAAAACAGTACCACCTTCTCCTTCCTACCTTGACATGAATCATTGAGGCTAGGAGAATGATTGCAATCTTATTCATGCCTGAATCTTGTATACATACTAGCCAAAACAAAGAACAAAACCACCAAGACAAAGTTTAGGGCTTTGTTTCTGAACTATATTTTTGCAACTATAGTTGCCCTCATAGTTCTTCTCACTTTTATGTATAGTAAGAGGTTTTATAGCAGGGAACATGGCCGCCCATTAAAAGACATTATTTTCCATCCTCAGCAGCTAGGGTTGACCATGTGACTAAGTTTTGGAATATGTAAAACTTTCTTGTCATGCCCTTGAATGACAGAGTCTTCTTCACTTGGTGAAAGAAAACTATCTCAGATCATATGGATGGGAATAATATTTGTTCTTTTTCGTGGTACTGAGGATTAAACCTAGGGACATTCTACCTCTGAGCTACTTCCTCAGCCCTATTTTATTCTTTTTCTCTTGAAACAGGGTCTCACTAAGTTGCTGAGGGTCTCTATTAAGTTGCCAAGGCTGGCCTCAAACCTTCAATCCTTCTGTCTCAGCCTTCCTGAGATTACAGGCATATGTTATCATGCCAGGCTCATATTTGTTATTTAATTATGTATATCATGGGCTTTGTGTAAGACTATGCATTCCTATCTGTGGAGATGCAAAAATTCAGACTTCCTAGTTTATTTTATTTCATTATATTTCTATTAACATCTAATATGTGAACATATTAACGGGGTACAGTGTGATATTTCAACACATGCATACAGAATTCAGTGACCAAATCAAGGTAACTCATTTATCTCCCCTTGTAATTTCTTTGTCTGAAACCTAGGAGCACTCTATTCTAGACCTTCATGAAATATATAATAGGTTATTGTAGGGAGTGAGACACGTCTCAAGAGGCGCTGTGAGCTCGATTCAAATCAGCCATGGAACCAACTTTTTGAAAGAAGAAAAAAGGAACAAAAGGGTGAAAACTGGAATACAGCTGAGCAGAATCCGGAAGGCCGACCAGGGAGAGCAAAGAAGCCCGTCTCCTCAGCCGCTGAGCAGAAGCCGCCATTGAGCCGGCCCCCGGCGTGGGGTCTACTACGAAAGAAATATAAAACAACCCTCTGCATCCCCAGCGACCAGAGTTGGAGTGAGCATCTCCTCAACTCCCCATCCTAGCCAGGCAGCATTTCGAGGCACCTTCGAAAGGGAATAGAACGCGTGGTACGACCAGCTTAAGCCCGCGAAGGACCATCCCAGCTCACCTCTCCCCACAGATCCGAAGCAGAGATAACTGCACTCCAGAGCTTGAATCAAACCTGCCACAGGAGCAGCTTCTCGACGGAAGGAAGGAGAAGCAAAGCAGCTTAAAATTGAGTAAAGAAATGGCCAGTTGGTTGGAATCGAAGGAACAGACCAGGGAGAACGGGGGAGCCGGCACGTGCGCGGCAGTAGCAGCCGCCATCTTGTCAGCCGCCCACAGCAGCAGAAATCTACCCAAAAGATCTGCAGAGGCCAAACCAGGTCTGTTCTTACAAACTTGCAAGGATTTTTATTTTGCTTCTTGGCGATGGTTCATGTTTTCTGGGTTTTTTTGCTTTGTTTTGTTCCGTTTTTACTCTGTTTTCACTTTGCATTGCTTCGATTTATATATGTTTGTTCGGAGGATTGGTTGCTTTTTAGCTTTTGCTAGATCCTAGAAGTCAACACCTGAAACCCACCAAAGACACAAATAGAGCAGGCAGAAGAAATACCAGAGTAATTGCAACTCAGTACAAGATACCATTCGCAGAGAGAAAATAAAAATAAGAAACCTATAAACTCAGAGAAAATGTGCAAGAGCAGCAAAGTTATAAATTTAAGAACAGGGAAACCATGGGAAGGAGAAATACCAAAGAAACAATGAGTCAACATGACCCCACAATAACAGAACTCAATGACACTGAATGGCAGAGCTTACCAGAAGGACAATTCAGATCTTTAATAATAGAAACAATACAAAACTTCCAGAAAGAATGCAGAGAGAGCTGGAAAGAAATAAAAGAACAAATAAAAAAAGAATCTGACACCCTGAGCATGAATCATAGCGAAGCCTTGAGGGAAGTGAAAGATGTGAAAGATGCAATAAAAGAAGTAAAAGCATCAATACAAACTATAAACAATAGATTAGACCACATGGAAAACAGAATATCACTCCTAGAAGATGACCACTCCAAAACTGAATCCATTATACATAATCTAGAAAAAAAAATTCGACAGTATGAATCCGATATCGATGAGATCTGGGCCAATTTTAAAAGAGCTAACCTAAGAATAATAGGCATAGCAGAGGGATTAGAAGTTGAAACTAATGGAATAAACAACCCATTCAAAGAAGTAATATCAGAGAATTTTCCAAACATAGAAAGAGAAATTGACACACAGGTTATTGTAAACTATAGTTACCCCAATGTGCTGCAGAACACCAGAACTTATTACTTTTATTTGACAGTGTTTTTATACCCATTTTAGTGCCAAAAAGTGGCCTGTACATGTCTTCTTTAAATTCATAGTCAGACAAGGGGCAGCAAAGGAACCAATTGCTAAGATTATATGCCTGTGTTTCCCATGCCTATAGATCAGCCACTCACAGGACTGTGAAAGGCAAGAATGAACTGTTCTAAAGAGAGGAAAAAAAACCCACCAACACATTCTGTAGGGACATGGAGAGAGAGATCACAGCCAGTGAATAACCTCTCAGTTGTCCCCTATATGCCATGAACAGGGACTATTTTGGTTCTGAAAAGCTTTGAATTGAGTTCATCTAATAAAGTTGTGTGTCGAAGGCATTGATTGGTTGTCAGTATAAGAGTGGGGGGGGCAAAAAAGCAGGCAATATAACCTTGAGAAAGCACAACCCATGCAGATAACCCTCTAGAAAGGATAGATGTTGGTGGGTTTTTGTTTCCCTTTTTTCTTACTCTTCAGAAACCCTATTCCTGAAATCCTAAGTCAAAGAGTTGGCTTAGCACAGAGGGAACCTACAGGAATCAAGGGCAGTGGGTGGGATGGGAAATATTACTCTCTGGCCTGGATTTGCCCTTTATTTGCTGTTTGGAATAGAATACAGTATGTGTCTAGACACCTCATTAATATTGAAATGAGGGTGCCTTGAAAATGAGGGTGCCTAAGATATGCGGCCTAAGTTGTAATGGTCAACAATTTTAATGGATGAAAGAGAAGGAAAGTGATAAAACCTTTCTGCACATCATGTTTATGACAGCCCTGAGGCAAGTATCATGTTCATTTTTTGTGGTACTTGGAATTGATCCCAGTGGAGTTCCACCACTAAGCTACACTCCCAACCATTTTCATTTTTTATTTTGAAATAAGATCTCTCTAAGTTACTGTGTGCTAGCCTTGAACCTGTGATCCTCCTGTTAAAGCCTCCTAAGTACTTGGATTACAGGAATGCACCACTGTACATGGCTCAAGATGTTCGTTTTAATGATGGTAAAACTGGGGATCAAAAGGGCAAAGTGATTTGCCTAAGGTCATATGGCCAGTAAGGACCAAAAACAGAGTATCTGGCATGAAAATTTATTTTAAGCCTAACATTTCCTTCTCTGTGTGCCCATATGATTGTTATAGTAGCAAATTATAAGCCTTCATTGAAAGGCTAGCAGAGATATAAAAAAGCCATCAAGTGCTTACCCCAGTGTCCACATTGGAAAGCACCTAACTATGACAATTATGGTGATGATAGTGATAATGATGGTAGTAATTTTTAATTTTTCAAAATGACCTTTTTTTATACTGGGAGGCCCAGAAAAAAATCTAGTAAGTATTCACAGGTAAGAAAGAATGGACAAATTACAAAGATAGTATACAAACTTTACAACAGAAAGATGATGTATCAAATTCTGGAAAGCATCCCTTTACCTACAACCTCTTCTCCTTTGCAAAGCACTGGTATTTAGAAATGAAGGACTGAGAGGCATAATTTTAGCAAAATTAGAACCCAGTTTGCTTCTTCCTATTCTGCTCTCTGATGAACTAAGGCTAGAAAAAGAAGAAAAAGACCATACTATCCAAGAATGGCTCTTATTTCTCATGGACTCCATCATTTCCCACTGTCTTATCAGAAGTGCAACACATACCTAAAAGATAAGCTAGGCGGCCCACCCACAAAGGCTCTTCTGCTAAAAGACAATGCATAGACAGAGTGACTAGAAATGAACACTATCTTATCAATGTGATAAGTTAGCTAAGTAACATTGGCTTCAAACAGATAAAATTGGAGTATGGACATCTTGAGGCAGACAGCTAGAGCTCAGACTAGAATCTGATTATATCATTTTCTCTTACTTTTGAGGGAAACTACCAGAAGTAGCTCTTGGTGAGCCATGGAAGACAAAGCAATCATTTTCTTTAAGACCATTTTATGTAAGAAACAGGCACTGAGATAGAATTTTGGCTCTTCCCACCTCAAATGACATTTTCTCAATAAAAGACCAACTTTGAAGGTCTCTGATAAGAGAAAATTGATTCATCAGATCTCTAAGCATTCTGTCAGCATAAAGGGCTAAACAGAAAATTCTAGGTGAATAATAAAAAAAGAAGATTCTAGGCAACCTAAAAGCACTTCCAAAACCCCTGTCTTTGCATAACTAAGGTAGTTCCTATTCAATTTTTGCTTTGAATCTCTTTTCTAATAACACAAGAAAGGAACCTGGAACTGTTGAATGGATCCCGAGTCCCCAAAACTCACCATTGACAATCAATTGTATGGTAAGGTTTTTGTAGAGGCCATGTTTGGTGTTGCTCAGGGCAAAAGTGTAGTTCCCAGCATGCCTTACATTCACTTCCAGTATCATGAGTCTGTAGTTAAAAGGATCGAGCTGGAAACTATGGTTTACTGGGAGTGGCTTTCCGTCTTTGAACCTATGAGGCATGGGGAAGGAATAATGAGTACAGTGCTGGCCTCTAAGACATTCAACATTCTACTTTCAATGCATTTCACTAATACTTCATCATGATCAATAAAGACAGGCAAATCATGGAATCATTTCCATCAAATTTCATGGCTGAAGCTACGTTGTACTGGAAGTAAAAGATGAAACCTGTCCCTTCTTATTTTCTTAATGGTCAAATCTTTTGGAAAGTACCCCCCCACACACACACCTGTACTTCCACTTCCTCATTTCCCATCTATTCCTTTATCCTATGAAATCAGAATGTCTACTATGTAATTCTTTTGAGATCATCTTCAAGTTTACCATCAATGCTCTAATTATCAAAGCTGGTGGTCTTCTCTTGGCATTCATGACCTTAAGATCTTATGAGATAGTTTACCTCAGAGACAAATTTTTCCTCTCTTAGCAGTTTCAGCACCTAGCTCTAGACCCATATTTATTCATTTATTCGTATGTATGTATGTGTGTGTGTGTGTGTGTGTATGTGTTACTGGGGATTGAATCTAGGGGCATTCTACTTCTGAGCTACATCTCCACCCCTATTTTATTGTTTTTTTTACTCCAAAACAGGATCCTACTAAATTGCTGAGACTGTCCTCGAACCTTCAATCTTCCTGTCACAGTCTCCCAAATACAGGGATTACAAGCATGTGCGACCACGCGGGGCTAAAAAGCCTGTATTCTTTGAAACACAACACTCTAACCCCAATGTTCAAGTACCTCTGCTAGGCTAGGTAAGATCATCTTTAAGGCTCCTTCAAAATCTAAGAGTCTATAATCCTATGACTTTGGCTACCTTTCCAGATTTGTTCCATCTTCTCCTTCAAGAAAGGAGATCTTGTTTTTCTCAAACACAGGAAAGATGAGGTAAAGAAGGAGAAGACATTCTAAACCTTGAGAAGGAATAATTAAAGCACTAGATTCTGATGTTATGAATGCCTAAAGGGTAGAGTTAGTGTTAGAGTATATTCCTGAGTTCCCAGTGCCCAACCAAGTATCTGCTGTAAGAGTGTATAGAAAGAACAGATCTTAGAGGTAGGTGTTACCAACTCAGGCATAGGGAAATCCAAAATTAAAGGCTGACTTACCAGGTCACATTGGGACGAGGGAAAGCATCTACCCTTACTCCTATTTTGAGCATACTTTGCCCAGCTGTCACCTCATATATGCGGTTTCTCTTGTAGCTCACATTGAGGAATGGTTTCTCTGGAATCAGAACAGACATTCAGTCAGAGGAAGAAGGAAAACTAAATGCTAACTTTGTTCACTTGTCTTATCTCTAGCCGTGTACTTTGAAGCTACAGGGGATAAAAAAAAATTAATTGACAGCCAGGCATGGTGATGCATGCCTATAATCCTAGTACTTGGAAGGCTGAGATGGGAGGATCCCAAGTTCAAGGAGAGTCTCAATGAGTAATGAGACTCTCAGCAACCTAATGAGACCCTGTTTCAAAATAAAAATAAAATATGGCTAATGGTGTAGCTTGGAGGTAATGCCCCTGGGTTCAATCCCAAGTACCACACACACACAAAAAAGGAAAATAATTGACAAAAGTTCTTTTTTTAATCAATGTAGATTGGCATATTAGGTGGGACAAATCTTTGTTGTGCAATACTGTCTTTCACTTTGAAGGATGTTTATCATACTTGCTCTATTCCATAAATGCCAGTAATGATCACCAGTCATTTTGGCAAAGAAAACATGCATTTCCAATTCCTCCAAAAGACAGTACTGCCTTCAAATTGTAAATTACCCAATAAAACTAATTATGTTGCTCTTATTTCTTATCTGGTGATTATTTTTACATGGACAAGTAATACATTTCTGACCAATAAGGCAAGAGAAATTAGCTAGGGAAATTCTGGGGAAAGTTGTCTGAAATCTTTAAAAGATACACAAGTATGCATGTATAACCTTGAATCTCACTATGATGTATAATTACATTGTACCAATAAAATTCTAAAAAGAAAGAAACACAAGTTCTGGGGTTTCCCACTTTTTCCTGCCTCTAGACTACAATGGGCATATGATTTCTGGGACTTTGGCAATATGCAAGACACTAAAGGTACTGAAAGTAGCAGAATAAAATAATGGAAGGAACTTGGCTTCTGTAAGACATTGATGACCCACTGATTCATCAACCATGGAACAGTAAATCTAAAACCTCTTTATAATATCAGATAAATGTCATAATTGCTTAAGTTACTTTAATTAGGTGATTACAGCCAAAAGCAACCCAGTTGATACTGGTGGCTATATGGAATCCAGAGCCTGAGAGAACTAAAGATTGACCTCATGAATAGCTGTAGTGAATTTAACTTAGCAGTAGGTGGTTAAATTTCTTAACTACAGAATAAACATTGAATGTTTGTGCATTTTATTTGTAAATATTTATGTGTGGGTGGAAATTAATATTTGTGAGTTTTTGTTTGTTTGTTTTATTCATTGTGGTACTGAGATTTGAACCCATGACCTCATACATGCTAAACATATGCTGTACCATTGAGCTACATCCTCCCCCAGTCACAATAGATAAGGGGTTTGTGCATACCCACAGACAAGTTTTGGCATATGTGTGTATACATGCCATAATAATTTTATCTATATAATTGTGCTATTATTTTTTGTTTATGTGAGTATAATGTATATATATATATATATATATATATATGTCTTTATAAAATAACTTCATGAACACAGGGTAATTAGGTTAAGTTAAGGCTTACTTAATAGTTCTTCCTTCTATTCAATTTATAGTCACATTAATATCAACAAAATAAGCAAGAGGTACCCTCAAATATCACATTATAGATTTTTTTTAAAAAGTTGAGAAAAGTGAAATGACTTATGCAAGATTCACACAGCAAAATGGCAACAAAATCTCAAAACTCTACTTTTTCCTTGGGTCAAAATACTGATGGGCAATGTTACCCTAACTCTCTGAAATTGTATATAGTGACAGAGCACAATTAGTAGCTAGTCAAAAAGAGAAAATCATGAAAATTAAAACATAATATTTCCCAGCATGCAATCCCTGTACCAGGGCAAAGGTACAGATTTTATTTAAACCCTGAAACATTGGGCTTTAAGCTTTAGAAACCACACTAGGAGAGAAAATACAGACGTGTCTGAGTGATTCACTATGTATAAGTCTTCAGGGAAGAATCAAGAATGAAAGATTTACATACTGTATACTGTGATGGTAATGTTGGCTTGCAGGGCAGTGTTGTTGTCTTCCCGGCAAATGTACAAACCCTTGTCTTCCATGGTTACATTCCAGATGGTCAAGTTACTATAGCTTTTGTATACAGGGGACCCTTTGTACAAATTCCTTTTAATTTCACAACACCTGGGTGTTACCTGAGACTGTGGGGTGGAAAAGAGAATAGAATTTCAACTGAGATTATTGAGCATTTCTAGAAGCATAACCTATCACAGAGCTCAGCAAGGAAGCCAGAGAAATCCAAAGGAAGAACTAGTACTTTACACGAACTTCTAAAAAATCAGGTATGTAAGTAAAGGGCCACAATATAATATGGAATAAAATATCAATCCCATATAATACAGGCTTCCTAAAATTCAAAAACCGCTTTGTTGATCTGTTAGCACTTAGCCCAGTTCGTGGCCCAGATTAGGGACTGAGGGAGGATGTGGGCAGACTTTGTAAATATTTGGGGCAACAACAGCATCCTTACACCTTGCCGGTTGAATACCCAGTCCAATTTGATTCGTCCATTGAATGTGGTCTCTGCAACACACTGTAGGAAAAGAGTATCTCCCATCAGAAGCTTCTGGTGGTTGAATCTGATAGAGATATTTCCTCGCTTGCTTTCTGGAAAATAGAGCAGATGTCATGATGGTACTGACAAAGAAAACAAGAGACAAAAATCTTGATTACGAAGTACTTCTTAAAAATTCTCAATTCCTCATCCCTTTCTTCAATGGAAAATATAGGTAAAAAACAAGACCAGAAGATTCCATAATTTAGGAAAACTAAATAATGTTTCTTATAAAGTATTTCAAGAGGCTTGGTGGTAGTATCAATGGTCATCTTTCCAGTTATTGAGGTTTTTTTTACTGAGAAGGATTCTATAATCCTTAGAAATTTTGTCTCTAGTTTAAGAATCTCCCCATCAGAAATGTTCCACATCATTAGCAGTCAGACAGATGCAAATTAAGACTACCTTGAGATTTCACCTAACTCCAATCAGAATGGCAACTATCAAGAACACAAACAACAACAAATGCTAGCGAGGGTGTGGAGAAGTGGGAACCCTAATAAATTGTTGGTGGGATTGCAAATTAGTGCAACCACTTTGGAAAACAGTATGGAGGATCCTCAGACGAATGGGAATGATCCTACCATATGATCCAGCGATCCCTCTACTGGGTATCTACCCAAAAGAAAGGAAACCAAACTATCAGACCAACG